>OZ010673.1:64511091-64761091 GCA_963932185.1 Troglohyphantes excavatus | reverse complement strand
GAGTTCCAAATACATAATTTATAATTTTGAGAAATATATGTATTTAAAAATGAGTAGAATGAGAAGAAATGAATAAAAAGATCCCATGCTAGGCTTCTTAGACTGAATTCATATATCCCTTTCATGCATATCGACAATAATTACCAAGACACCGGGAATCGAACCCAGATCCTTATGTACTGCAGCCCAGAGTATTAATCATTAAACTACCAGGGCGAATTGAGGAAGTTATAAACAGAAGAAATGTTAAACAGGTGTGCCAGAAGAATGGGAAGTAAGATTATTGAGAAGTAATAACTCAGTTTCCATTTACGCAAGCGATATCAAATAATGTGGGAAACCAAAGTTCTGAACAATAATTGAAGTGTGTCAGGTCGATTTGTAAGGATGGCTTGAATAGTTGCTGATATTAACAACATTAAATAACATTTTTGAAAATGTAAAGTGACTTAAATTTGAGTACGTCATCTCGTATTTTAGATGCAATTGTATTGAGAGAAAAACGAGTAGGTACTCATTTTAAGTACCTTTTTTCACAGTGTGTATTTGCTCAATATTCCAAATTAATGTAAAAACTAGCTACACTGTAAGGTGCAGAGTGCAAAAATAATTAAAATGTATGTTTTGGCAAGCAAAAACACTTGAAAAACAAGAATATTTTGCTGACCGATACGAATACGTTTTAAATAAAGTTAAATCGCGATAAATATTACTAAAAATAGAATTGCCCAATTTCACTTAAATATTTTTATTTAGTACGTTTTAGTTTTCATAGGATATATGGCATTTTGTTTATTATTATTTTCTAAAATTGAAGTGACACTAAATATTTTTAAACGGGGGTATAATGTATTTAAAAATAACTAAAATATTTAAATAATTGTGTTTGATGCACAAAAATGGACATTTTATATCATGCGTGTCTAAATTTTCAGACAGCAATGGATCTATTAGAAGGGAATATTTCGCACAACATGTTTTTTTATTATATTGAAATTAAAAATTGAAAATAAATATTGAATTTAAAATATCCTTTTAATTTCAGCTATGTGAATTGAAAAGAATCTTATCGTTTCTACGGACAATTATGTTTGTAATAACGCAGGAAATGTTTGAAATTAAAGCATTTTAAATAAATAACGTTGTGAAATGTATTACTTTCCATTTAATGAAATTCGAATACAACATTAAATTTTGCTTTTAGAACAATACAATTAAATTAAATCCAAGCACACTTAGCTTCCTACCATGAAAAAATAAGTAAGATACCACTTGTGAAATGTTTGTAAAACAATAAAAATGTACACAATCTTTCCGAGACGTGTGTCCCCCAAGTTTCAGAAGTCACTGGTGAGTAAAATTGTACAAAATGAATGTTTGTTAGTTTTCTTAGCATATTTACTGGTTAGAGTTTCTGAATTTTATGGTACTTCTCCCCAACAGGGAAATTCACGTTCGGTGTAACTTTTTTGAAAATACCTTTGAGCATGAATGGACTGTAGTAAGCGAATATGACGTCATCATCGTGATGCAAACATCTCAGACCTGATGGCACCAGACACGCGACTTCCTTTCTAAATTTATGAAAAAACGTTCTCGATTGATTTGTGATTTGGAAATAATAGTAAATGTGTTACTTCATGAAGTACAGGATATTTTTATGAATAAACTAGACAAAATTTATGAATGGATGACGTAGTAAACCACGTGTCTGAGGCCATACATGTTGGCCTAACTTTGGTTAGCGAGATTATAACCTTATGATTTCTTTACTATGAGGGATCCATGCTCGAAAGAAAATACACAACGCAATGCCAGTAACTTTATTGTATACGATTATGCCAAAAAGTAATGTTAAATGTAAATAATAATACTCTAACTCTAATTATTAATTTATTAAACTTACATTTATACAAAGTGAAATTTACTCATTTTTTATTACATCCGATGCTTATCATAGCTCCGAATACATAAGTTTCATTTTTGAAAAAGCCATGTACTCAAAAATAAGTATAATGAGTAAAAATGATAAAATGAGCAATAATAACCACTCTTAATAAATCACTTTCAATAAATATCGACAATTGCAGCCAAGACTTATCGGGGATCAAATCCATATCCTCAGGCACTACAGTCCAGTGCCATATTCGTTGTACTACCAGGGTGCGCTGAATGAGTTATAAACAGAATACATGTTAAAAAGGTATGCCAAACGAATTTATAGTAATACAGGCAAACTCTCGCTATCTCGAACTCAAAGGGAAGTGTACAAAAATTCGAGATATCGAAAATTCGAGTTATCGAAAATCATACAAAAAAGCTGTTTTGGTAAAAATAGAGTATACTTGTACTACTTTATTTAAAATATCTAAGCAAAATAATTTGGTGAGTATTTCTATTTTTTTCGGAATCAATTATATTTTCCGAATGCACGATTGCTTGAAATGTCTCTGAAGTTTTCATTTCCGGCCTCGATTCAATAAATGCACACATAGTTTTTAAGGAAGATCTTATAATCAAATGTATCTTTGGAGGAGGTTCGCATCCTTCATTTTTCTTCTTCTGTGAGCGATCTCTCATCAAAAGCTGCTATAGAGAGTGTATTGCAGTTTCGTTTTGTCGCCATTATTTGAAGCGACAAATCAACACCACACGAAAAGCCTAAGTAAAAGTGAGATGGGTTCAAAACTCAAGTGTCGAGTGGTTTTTCAGGATGCTTTCTGGAAACTGACAAGGACGTGGACATATCATATTTGCTAAAGGTTCTTCAAAATCTGTAGTTTTGAAAGGAAAACAAAATTTTGAGTTGTGAAGAAACTTCGAGTTATCGAAAATAAGGACGAAAAATTTCGAATTAAAGAGATACAATTGCATTAAATAAGTAATGAAGGTGCAGGGAGATCGATTTTTTTCGAGATATCGAAAAATTCGAGTTATCGAAGTTCGAGTTATCGCGAGTCTACTGTATAATAGAATAGTAATAACTCAGTTTCCATTTAAACAATCGACATCACATAATGTGGAAAACCATCTTCTGAACAATTATTTTATGTTTGTCAGATCGCTTTGTTGTAATGGCTCGAACAGAAGCTGATATTAGCAATATTAAACAATACTGCTCATTTTTGAGGAAGTACGATTACTTAAATTTTTCTGTTCGTCATTGCTCATTTACGATGCAATTATACTCAAAGAAAAACGAGTGTGTGTAGGTACTCATTTGTAAGTATTTTAGTATAATATCGACACTAAGTCATGCATAGTTGCTATTGATGCAAAAAATAAACATTCATTGAAATATTCCGTACATTAGTTTGGCTTGATGTATCAGATTGGCAAAGTGCTACAACGATTATTTAAGACCCGCTTTAGGGTACTGGCAGTTCTTCAAACGAATACTATTTTAATATCATTTTATATTTAAATAACAACATATCATATTGATCTGTCTTTTCCACTAAAGCATTACCGGTAGTGGTTATTAGTATTAGTATTCTTTTTAAAAATTGTAAGAAACCGTGAAATCTACTGAAGTATAATGACAGGATATGTTTGTCTTAGAATTATTGATTATATCCTTCGAGCATGGATCCTTCATAGTAGACAAAACATATTTTTGTAATCTCGCTAACATCAAAGTGAGGCCAACATGTAGGGCCTTAGACACGTGGTTAATTACGTCATTCCATTCATAAATTTTCACAGTTACAAATTTCCCAATTCATAATTTTGAAAAGAAGTCACGTGTCTGAAGCCATTCGGTCTGAGGTGTTGGTTTCACGATGATGACGTCATATTCGCTCTACTACAGTTCATTCATGCTCGAAGATAATATCAGATTAAAATAAAAACTCACATTCGTTGGTCAGGACTATTCCCACATCTTGGCATATTATTGGTGATGTCATTGGTCAGCTTAAATTGTATGGTTAGAAGATAATTAGAAGTTAAAATTGTATATAATACATCTAAAACACCTTTTAAAAATTCGCCATTACTAAATGCATTTGAAAGTAACATAAACACTTATTGTCAATTGAGTAATATGGAAGATTATGTTATAGCCAGGTATAATCTTTTGGAAGTATTTAAAAAAAAATCGATATAATGAGTGTAAATTTTTTTTAATTCCTAACTCCGTCAATTGATTGATAATTAATACTACCGTTTTTTTTCGAACTGGCATTTGATATATAAAACTACATAGCTGTCCACAATCGTATGTTTTAAAAATGCAGTAAATGGACTAATCGGGATTAGTACTTGTTGAACTTAGTGACAACCCGGATCTATAAGTTTAATGTAATCACATATTTCGTATATATAGAGATCACAAAAGGTCGTGAGACCGACCTAATTCTCAGAGATCTTCTCCTCACATCCGCTAAGCCCTCCAATACCTTCTAGCGTATCTTGTCCTAATCGTGTCACTGGACTAGATACGTATTTTCTTTTAGGCCCTATAAAAGGCCAACGCATACTCTGTAACATTCACTCTTAGCTCTTAGTAAAATCTTATAGTCAAAGTAAACCACGGCTTCCTCTCAGTTCCCTTATGCCATATATGTCAACAGCACTGTGCTCAATCCCTGTTTGCTTTCCATAAACATTTTCATATTCATTTATGAGGAGAAATTGTCCAAAAGATGGATGCCATGGAAAAGGCCGAAAATCAGTGCTGTGACAATGGACTCATTGTGACATTAATCAGCCTCACTTTCTGGATATAACTCTTAAACTAACAGATACGTAGACAAAAAATATATATGTTATCTTTCTTAATGAATTTTACTTACAAGAATACAAATTAATTCTTTTAAAATTTTTATTAATTACTTTACAGAGTCAATTGCGTCTGTTTATCTTCTAAGGTATAACACGATACAAATAAATTAAACATAATACAAATAATTATTTGGTTGTACATATATCTTTTGCAATAAAACATTTTGTATGTTAAGTTATTTAACTGAAGCGTTGTAACTCAACGTTAAATGTATCGATTAATTCCAAACCATCTGTTCTTAGCACACATTTGTTTTAATTGTGTATTAATGGTATTAGGAAGGGTAGAGTGCAATGTTTGAATTAACATTACGTTTACCGTTAATCTTAAGATTAATACCTTTATTACTTTGGCTAGATCGTATAGATAAAGAGAGACATTGCGTTGTGAATTCAATATTTGTTTACCCGGAACGTAGATTTTCCTGTTGGGAATAAAAGGCATAAGAATGCAAAAACTTAACTATAATTAAAGCAATAATTAAAGCAAAGAAACGTTTAAACTTTATGAAATACTGATTTATTTTAAGTGCGAGGACAATCGGTTGCATGACTCACCAGGCAAACAGGGCCTGACAGTCCGTCCCGAAGCATCTCTCAAACACGAGATTGATTTAAGTGTTTTTACATAAACATTATGAGAGAACATAAGAGCTCGTCCAAATTATCGGGGGAGCGAGATCTCTGAGAAAGGAAGGTCTTACTCCTACGAGTGTCAGTCAGTGTCTAAGTCTAAGAGTGTTATTAAAGAGAGTCTCTACGTGTAGAAGAGTACTGTCGATGGAGGGCGTGTGGTACAGCCCCTAGATCATCCCATTGGATCGCGGGCATAATGATTCCACGCCTGTGATTTGGCAAAAATGCCCCATTCACAAGATTGGATGCCGACGAGTTGAAAGGGCCCCGACGAGATAAAAGGGACCCCATATATATTACTTTTATGGGGCCTGGTGAGACGAAAGACCCCATATATTTTACTTTTATGGGGCCTGGGTATGGGACGACAGACTTTCTTTGTAATGGCTTCTTTTTAGACGTTTTATGGTCCCGTCAGTCTGGCGCTTTACTCTTGCGTGGGAACACAGGTGGAGAGGCAGATTTAATTGCATCACCACAAATTGATTGACACATCCTAAGTAAACATAATTTAATGAATTTACTAGCTTTGACTTAACAGACATAAAATGACCATCGTTTTAAATAAAAGCATTTTCAAGTACAATGCTCAGGAAGAACATCAAATTGATTAAAACATACATAAGAAATGGCTGTACAATTACTGATCTTATAAATGGAATATTACAAGATGATTTGGTTTGGTTTGGTTAATAAACGTCGCACTAGAGCTGCACAGTGGGCAATTGGCGACGGTTCGGGGTTTATCTTGAAAAGAAAAGACCCGGGAACACATACACATTCACACACACATTCATACATACACCTCGTTATTTTAGAACCATGGTCAGATGACGAGGAAACACCTGAACTGGCACCCAATGCCTTCAATAGACGTCGGGACTTTGGACCCCGATCAGATATATCGTGCACCAGTCCCGTATTCACGCCGTTAATTTTTTCGGATGTTTGGGACGACTTTTCTAGTATTTTGTAGCGAATTTGGCAACTTTCCGATCACACCGAATATAATACTTCCGCTATTACCTGAAATTACCATACGTTGATAAAAGATATTATCTTGGATATAACTCAGAAAAAATGATTTGGCGATGTCAATTCTTTGAAACGAGTATCCCGAAATATTTTCATACTAATTTATTCGTGGAAATTGGTCAAGATATTAAAGCCATGGAGATAGCCAAAGTTTTCAGTGAACTGCCTACTGAATCATTGCAAAACTATCAATTCCGAATTTTGAATATGACCATCAAAAAACGAAACAATTACCATTTGAAAGTATAGATTAATGTAATTGATATAATTAAATTATTATAATTTTTCTTACCAATCCATTTTGTACAATGTCCAGTGCTTAAAAGGGAGTTTTTATCTCTTTACAAAGTGTTTTTAATGCTATTTTATGTTCATCTTTTGAGTAGAATTTTCGCGGCGTATGTTTGTTCTTTAAGACATAGCTTTGTGCAAATAAGGTTAAATTGTCGATGTATCCAACGAAACCCAATTTTTCGTTGTCTGTGCAAACATTATTGTCACTAAGTTTTTTTATGCTTCAAATTGAGGCCATGAAAAGATAATAAAAACGAACACCACACACAAGTTTTCAATTAATTCCAGAACATCTGATCTTAGCAAACATATTTCAATTATAATTGACATATATCGTAAATTGTATTTCAGTATTTTACCAGTTTCTCATGATATAAAAATTGTATCACAGTCTTTATTGTTATGTTCAAAACTGAGATATTACATAATAATAATTGGTTGAAATTGACGTTATTTCTTTTTCATACAACTACATTTCTTATAAATAGAAAGAGCAAGAGTGTCTTTGAAAAAATTAGATCAATTTGCCATCAATATGAACACAGTGAACGTTATCGTTGGTGCTGTACTCTCCGTTGCCTATTTGGTGGCCTTGGGTAAGACTTCCAAAATGGATTTTTACAAATTATAATTATATTTTTATACGAAATATGCTACATTTTAATATACTTTATGTCGCAAGTTGTTTATTTATTATCATTTAAGCCATCATTAACGCAATAATAAATTTATGAAAACCAATTATAATAATAATAGTTGGAGATTATAATACCTTCGACATTTTTTAACCGACTAAAAAGCGCGCCAACCAAAACTGTAAATTAAAACCGCCAAAGCATGCCGAAGAGGGAGAAAGGTTATCAATTCGAGTGTATTGTTTTTATTTCAGTATGTTCGCTCAAGATTTCTGTTCTACTGCAGATATTTTGAAAATTCTTTTTTTTGTTGGACATGATAATCTCATTTAGAGACCTTTTGAAAATATATCCAGTTATCCGGCATTTAGCTATTCGGAATTCTCAATTCAACGGACGGAGTAAGAATAAATATTGTCCGATTTCGAAAATTATTTTGTTGTTGGATATTGGAAAATCCACGTTGGCAAAAAAATTGATTAACCAGGTTTTTTTTAACAGTCGCTCCAATTTCAAAATGTTTTCACTGTTTGATAGGAGTTGTACAACAGCGGCATTTCGTTTACCCAGAATTTAATGACATGGATAGGGATTGTTTTATAACATACATCAATGAGACAAAATATAAACACAAGCCACACTCGAATTTTTTGGTGAATAAACCATATATATATATATATATATATATATAAATATATATATATATATATATATATATATATATATATATATATATATATATATATATAAATATATATATATATATATATATATATATATATATATATATATATATATATATATATATATATATATATATATATATATATATATATATATATATATATATATATATATATATATATATATATATATATATATATATATATATATATATATATATATATATATATATATATATATATATATATATAAATGCTAGTAAACTTGTAATACGAGGAAAAACTGGAAAACCTATGTCGATTTAAATCGTTCAGCTGCGTCAGAGCGTTAATATTGCTTTTACGCGATAAATTGCAGGGATCACATAAAAACCCATTTTACACAATCTATGAATTGAGTTAAGTTACATTAGAAAAATAATGTTTTTTTTATTATTAAAACAGACACCTCACAATTAATCAAAAATATATAATTATGATTCATAAAAGTAAGTGGACATTTTTATAAAACGATTGTAATTTTACAGTTCTTTTCCAGAGATAAATTGAGTTTTGAATGTCGAGTTTAAAGCCCATTTTCCCCGCTTTAAGTTATAAGGATACTGTTAGCTTAAAAATAATGAAACTTTCCGATTTTGTTATTTATATAACGGGAAATATTTGAAGAAAAAAAATTGATATTAAAAAAATTTCACTTCTAATCCATTTACCTTTAGTTAGTGTTCTCTGTAAGTATTTTTTTTCAAAATAAGGAACATGTAAGTGTAACACTGCGTTTGACTTCTGAAATAGTCTAATTTTCCAGACGTTATTTATGTGTGTTCCCCGCCAACCTGGTATCCACAAATAATACAGGATGCTACCATTTCAGAATGAAAAAGTTTTTATATTTTTAGAACATTGTATATTTCACAACGTTTGAAACGGATTTCTAATGTCAATAAGTTAAAGAAAATTGCTTAATTCATTTATATCCTAGAAACGCATTCAAGGCCAAAACGCTAAGTATTCTTCAATATTTCGTGTTTTCATGTGCCAATTAGTAGGCGTTTAATATTAACTGTTTGTTTATTGTAGTAAAATAAAACAAAATTATATTCCCCTTTTTCATTTTAGTTCAAGCCAAAGCTGATCCCAATCTTCTAAGTAAATATATTTATTACAAAGATTCACGTATTGTAATCAATTATCTGAAATAATCACTGTATATTTCATTTAAGAAAATAAGAACCTTATTTAATTACCGAATTTTAACCGGAGGCACTAATATAAAATAATCAATTTCATGAAGTGACAGATCACTTCCTTAAACATCATAAATTTATTATTATTAACCCATGATTAATACGCAGACAACGGTAAAGTTTGCACTATTGAAGATTTATTGTGCAGGAGTCTCCTTGTACAACATGATTTTGGTTGAGAACGAGTCTAGTATCTTGCAATCCACTGATTACGAGCTTTTGTTTCTATGAGCCAACACAGCACTATCAAAAGAAAAACTCTTAAGGAAAATTATTTTATATAATTCAATATAAAATAAAATATTTTTGTAATTGTTACAAGTTGATTATTCAGGAAAGAAGATTTAGAAGACTTTTTTTTTAATTACTTCAAATTGTTTTAAAAAAATTAATTTTTGTTTATATTTTTCAAAGATTTATGTCATTTTTTAAAATGTTTCTTCTCCTTCGGATGTCATTTTTTTTCATTGAATTTGTTTTGTAAGCTGCATTGATTTATGCTTAATAACTTTAAGAATCGTATTTTCTATAAATGTTTTACTTTAAAGAAAAAAAAATTAGTGAAAAACCGGCCATTTTTCTCTCCAAAAAACTCTAATTCTTAAATGTTTGAATTTTTAAAAAAAAATTGCTTTTAATATTTTTCTAATTCCATTCCTAATTCTATTCATAATAGTCTCTTGTACATGTATGATAAATTTCATGATGATTCATATATATTTGTTTAAGTTTTAGTATTTTAAGTAGTTGTATGTTCACAAAAACAGCAAGCTGAGATAAATACCTTTAAAGATTTCAGTATTGAAAATAATTTATTATTAATGTATCAATTAATTAAAATATTTTACACATAAATAACTTATATATATCTTACAAATTATGTAAAATTAATTAATGACAAAAATAATTATTAATTAATTTTTCTTAAATCATAAATAGCAATGTTACTTTCAGTATTCAATGCATGTAAACTTAAAAAAAAAACGAAATAGAATGATTCACTGTCAAGCAACTTTTCACTCTTGTAATGAATTTCTAGCAAACCACCAACTACCAAAAATTATGAAACAAAAATTGACTACTGATATTTATATAGTTTGCTTTAATAGTGAGTATAATGCAGGGAAAACTGAAAAAAATATAGTGGTTTTTTACTTGACACTTACTGTAGAATTAAAGCATCCTGCATCATAACTGACGCCTTTTTAATTTTTAAATTACTTTTTCTCGTTTTGCATACGAATCTTTGCATATGAAGCCCATACGGAGTTTCAGTAAATTAATTTCCTGCCTGCCCCTAATGATTTTGAAGACTTTTCATGGCATTTATAATTCTTTGTTGTATTCACATACAAAATTTGACAAAAAACACTGCGCACGCTTTTTGTTTACAAATGTCTATTTGGGATATCTGAACTAGTTTATGATGTGTACAATTTCGTTGGCGTTACTAGTAATTCTGTAGAAGCAATCCTTTGATATAGTGGCATTATTTTGCTTAGGTTTAGCTCATTTTCACTTTCGGTTTCTGACTTTCTCTATGTAACACATTTAATAAAGAGAGAAGAAAACTTTTATAATATGATTAGTATTTATGCAATCGTTTTGAAACTTTTTCATTGATTTTGGGGTACCGAGTCCCTTTAAACACTGTTTATAAATTTCGTCTACTTAGCTTAGATTCGTAATTTACGAGCCAAATTAAAGTAGCTGAACTATTATCAAATTGACCAACAATTATTATATTTTAAGAGGTTTTTTTAAAGAAAATAAAAAAAATTCCCCACAATTTTGACATTTATGGTTTATATGAAAATTCTTTAATCGTTTTGACTATTGACTATTTTTATTTCAGCTGGCGTTAGTAAGTATAAGAAAAATATCTATTTAACACAACGTAAACAATTATCCAAGTACCGTAAGGTTATTAAATATATAAGTATAAAATTGCATTAAAAATTATAAAATTAAGTGGTTGAAATCTCAGAGGTTTCTTTCAAAATGAAACTGAAAAGTGCAAAAATGAAGTTGAATATATATATATATAGCGAGAAGCAAAGAACGTGCTTTTTATAAAGAAACAGGAAGCCAGTGATAATATCAAAACAGATATTCGTTTCACTTGTGTAATAATATTAATTATACTGTGGTAAAAAATTTAGTGGAAAGATTAGACTGCCAAGCAAAAATAATATTGACAACATAGAATTCAAATTCATTTCTTTTATCGAAAAAGTGTCATATGCGGATTAAGTTTTTCTAATTCTAATTCTACTCCTAGCGGAATACTTTACGAAAGTTTCAAGTTTTAAAGTACACTATTTTCCAAAACGTCGCAATTTCCATTGTATACTAGGGTGGGTCGAAAAAACATTTTTTTCGATATCGTTATTCTAATAGTGCGGAAAGGGTGACCAGTGTGATCAATAAACAAGCTGTAAAATATTTTTTTTGATCGGATAATATCTTCTGCCTCCTCATCGCACTTGAAATTTCGAAATTTAGGTAAAATGTGTCTTCTTTCACCATTTTAGTAAAAAAAAATATTTTCCGTAATAGTTATCCTAATAGCACGGAATGGGTGTCTGATATGATAAATAAAAAAAGTTATATATATTTTTGATCGGATAATATCTTCTGCCTCCTCATCGCACTTGAAATTTCGAAATTTAGGTAAAATGTGTCTTCTTTCACCATTTTAGTAAAAAAAAATATTTTCCGTAATAGTTATCCTAATGGCACGGAATGGGTGTCTGATATGATAAATAAAAAAAGTTATATATATTTTTGATCGGATAATATCTTCTGCCTCCTCATCGCACTTGAAATTTCGAAATTTAGGTAAAATGTGTCTTCTTTCACCATTTTAGTAAAAAAAAATATTTTCCGTAATAGTTATCCTAATGGCACGGAATGGGTGTCTGATATGATAAATAAAAAAAGTTATATATATTTTTGATCGGATAATATCTTCTGCCTCCTCATCGCACTTGAAATTTCGAAATTTATGTCAAATGTGTCTTCTTTCACCATTTTAGTAAAAAAAAATATTTTCCGTAATAGTTATCCTAATGGCACGGAATGGGTGTCTGATATGATAAATAAAAAAAGTTATATATATTTTTGATCGGATAATATCTTCTGCCTCCTCATCGCACTTGAAATTTCGAAATTTAGGTCAAATGTGTCTTCTTTCACCATTTTAGTAAAAAAAAATATTTTCCGTAATAGTTATCCTAATGGCACGGAATGGGTGTCTGATATGATAAATAAAAAAAGTTATATATATTTTTGATCGGATAATATCTTCTGCCTCCTCATCGCACTTGAAATTTCGAAATTTAGGTAAAATGTGTCTTCTTTCACCATTTTAGTAAAAAAAAATATTTTCCGTAATAGTTATCCTAATGGCACGGAATGGGTGTCTGATATGATAAATAAAAAAAGTTATATATATTTTTGATCGGATAATATCTTCTGCCTCCTCATCGCACTTGAAATTTCGAAATTTAGGTAAAATGTGTCTTCTTTCACCATTTTAGTAAAAAAAAATATTTTCCGTAATAGTTATCCTAATGGCACGGAATGGGTGTCTGATATGATAAATAAAAAAAGTTATATATATTTTTGATCGGATAATATCTTCTGCCTCCACATCGCACTTGAATTATCCGTATTTTTGTTAAAAAGTGCACTTTTTCATGTGATAGAAATATGGTTCGAAAAAATATACTATTTAACACATGCATTTACACAAACACATATACAGATGACAAGTTTACAGATATTTGATTTCATCCTTATCGTCATATTTATGGAGGGAGGGGACACAAGGGCCCTTGTCCCCCCCTCCCCCCTGAGACCAGTCCACTTCTTTTCTTCCTTACTCAAATTTGAAATATTTATGTAGGTAAAAAAATTAACATATTTTTTGTTCTGTTCAACAGAATTAGGAAGTCAAGAATTAACATCGTTTGGACAACAACTACTAAATTAATATATGGTGCAGTGATCTCCCTCTCCTTTGAAATAATCACACAACATCACACCATCTGTACATACATCATATCACTGATTGTGATAAAAACGTTGTTCTTATGAATTCGTCTCTATTTTCAGCCCCACATAAAACCTTAGCAGATGCTTCTGTTACGAACTTCACACGTCGTTCAACTGCCTGTGCGTGAGAGGGAAAGTGAACTATAAGTCCCATTTTCAGTTGGTTATATCTCTCACAATGGACCAGAATGTGTCATTGGGTATATCACGGAGAATTGTAAAAGTAATAACAGTATATTTGATGACCAGTCAATCATTTCCATATAGTTACCAGCAGGGGTGCCCATCCCCCCCAAACCCAATGGCGCAAATCCCCCCCAAAAAATTTCTCTACCCTTCCCTCTCCAAGGACGCAGCCAAAGGGGGGGGGGGGGGAAGGACCGGACCGCCCCCCCCCCCCTTCGCGTAAAATTGTATTTTGTCCCCCCCACATCTTATTTACATTATGTAAATTCACTCTCCATTTCAATCTCTAACTTTTCTTTTTTATTATTGTTCAACATGTACCACACCAGCAACTTTTAGAAACTACAATAATCTCCTGGTTGCATATCCGTTTTCAACAAACGCATTTATATAAGCAGGGTCACCATTAAGGGAGTGCCACAGGTGCCGCTGCTTTATGTAGGGCCCCGCGTTGACAAGGAAACAATTTCCTTAAAAAAAATTAGAAAATTGGTTTTAAACGTGAAACGTCTTTAAATCATTTGCATGGGAAATCGGGATAGAAATATCATGATAAGGTGTCCATTTCGACACGTGACGAATAGCACACTACATAGATTTAGCTTCGTTTAATAGGAAATAGGAGCTCATGCGTATATAATCATGATATAAACAAAACATATGAGAGACGTGGGGGGAACGGGGGGGGGGGGGGGGGCGGCGAGTGACCGAAACAGCTCGTTTATCTTCCGTCTGCTGGCGACCAATCAATACAATCAGCTGTAATGACATAAGTTGACATAGGCGTTGATGAATTATAGTATTAAGTGACGGGCCTTGTTTTTGTAAAATTTTGTTAGAAATGTATTTGAGATTAAAAGGTCACAACGTGTTGAAAACAAATTTAAAACAAGAATCTTTTCATTTAAATTAGTTTTTAATGCTTCTATTTGGTGCTAACTGAGGAAATTAACTATTTAAAAACTTTTATAGTAGCATTGTTTAATTATATAGACTATTATATGTTAATTGTTTTATTTCAGGAAAAATATTTTCGTGATGATGTCAATTTATATTTTGCATTTAAACTCTTGAAGCCTTTGTGGCATTAGAAAATTTTATCAAAAATATTTTAAAGTCCAGGTTCTGAGTTTGTTGCACTCTTCATATTTATTATTTATACATTTTTGCTAATGGAAAATTTATTGCCTCACAGCGTTTTTTAATTTCAATCTCAGCACTGAAGTGTATTCTGAATTTTTGAACCGGACAAAGATGAGTAAACGTGTACGTAATTTTTTTTACGTAATTTTTAATTTTTTTTTTAATCCAGCTTATGTGCCGAAGAGGCGTTTCTCGAATTCGCTAGAAATTCCAGTGATTGAAGGCACATTATATAATGTATTATACTTATTAAATATTTTTTTTCCCAAAACATTTCCCCTTAAAACAAAATAACAATAAAAAAGCTATGTAAAAAAATCCCCCCCAAAAATTTTGATGGCGCACCTTGCGCCATGATCCCCTTATGTGGGCACCCCTGGTTACCAGTTTCAAAGTTCAGCTTTGGTGGGAGAAATGAACGTACATCCCTCTCTACATTAGTTTTGGAAGATTACACTCTTGTATTGATTATGCGCCCTGCAGCAATCTCTGTAATGTATGATTTTCTGTCATTCAGCATTATCAGCAAATGGTTTTCAGGATGCGCGGAGTATGCGTGTCGAGAAATTGCTGCATCAGCGACATTCTTCAGGTTTTGACCAAGGTATCTTGATCTAGAGATAGCTATCCAAAAATACTTACATTATAGTTTATTGAACGTGTAAACTTTATGACGATCCATTTCAGCGTGAAAACTGTCATAACGAACTTAAATTTGAGTGTGGAGAACTGATATGTAATCGTAGTTCGTTGTAGTCAGACAGCGTGAATGCGATAGTGTCCTAGGATTCTCCTCCAATGCTCCGCGATGTACCCACTGACATATTCTGGTCCGCTCTGAGAAATAAAACCAACTCGAAATGGGACTTATAGTTCACTTCCCATCTCACGCAGAGGCAGTTGAACTATGTGTGAAGTTCGTAACAGAAGCATCTGCTAAGGTTTGTGTGGGGCTGAAAATAAAGACGAATTCATTAGAACAATGTTTTTATAACAATCAGTGATATGATTTACGTATAGATGGTGGGATATTGTGTGATTATTTCAAAGGAGAGGGAGATCACTGCACCTACATATTGATTTAGTGGTTGTTGTTCAAATTTTGATAATGCTTGACTTCCTGATTTTGTAGAACAGGACAAATATGTGCTAAGTTTTTATTACCTACATACATCTTCCAGGATTGAATAAGGAAAAAAAGAAGTGAACTGGGCTGAGGGAGGGGTGCACGGGCCCTTGTCACCCCTCCTCCCTGGATCCGCCAAAAAATTTGACGATAAGGATGAAATCAAATATCTGTAAACTTGTCATCTGTATATGTGTTTGTGTAAATGCATGTGTTAAATAGTATATATCAGAACCATATTTCTATCACATGAAAAAGTGCACGGTTTAACAAAAATACCGATGATTCAAGTGAGATGTGGAGGCAGAAGATATTATCCGATCGAAAAAATATTTTACATCGTTTTTATTGATTATATTAGACAACCATACCTTGCTTTTCGGATAACTATTTCGAAAAATATTTTTGTTTTACTATAACAGGTGAAAAAAGGCAAATTTTACCCCAAATGTTTTCGAAATTTCAAGTGCGATGAGGAGGCAGAGGATATTATCCGATCAAAAAAATATTTTACAGTATGTTTATTGATCTTACTGGTCACACTTTCCGCTCTATTAGAATAACGAAATTGAAAAAAAATGTTTTTTCGACCCACCCTATTGTATACCCAACCTTTTCTAACTTATTATATTAGTAAATAATCAGTACTCTTTTGTTCAATCTCTGCATCATATAATTTCACATTGTCATAAATATTATTATTTAAACATTTCAGACACAATCTTGTATGGTAAGAATGAAAACTGTTTGGCACATTTATTTTTAGTGACATTGTGTATGTTTCATATTTATCATGAATTATACTTTGAATGCAACTTTTTGTCAACATATGGTAATAATGTATTAGGCGAGGAGTTCAATTTTACATTTCTGCTGAAATGTGTACCTAAATTATAGTTTAAAAAAGTTCATTTCTGTGTAATTTAAGCAATGTAAAAATGTGAAGGTGCTTAAGAGGTTTTGTAGAATTTTATGTGTGCGTAGAGAGGAAAGAAATCTCTAAAGATATTTTAAAGAAATCCTTCAAATTCTCGAGTATTTTAGATTACATTTTTAACTTGACGGTTATGTTATTAAAAGCATTAGCGAAAACAAAAATGCATTTTGAGTAAAATTTACAAATGAAATAAAATTAATTACGAAAACAACATCGATTTGGACAAATGCTATATCAATACGGCCTCAAATTAGATAATATATTCAAAATAATTAAATTAACGAAACAGCAAATGCGTTAAATTTAAATAACTATATACAATAGTATATCTATAAAAATATGATTTTTTATCAATTATTAGACTTTTAAATATATATATATATATATATATATATACATATATATATATATATATATATATATATACATATATATATATATATATATATATACATATATATATATATATATATATATATATATATATATATATATATATATATATATATATATATATATATATATATATATATATATATATATATATATATATATATATATATATATATATATATATATATATATATATATATATATATATATACATATACATATACATATACATACACATACACATACACATACACATACACATACACATACACATACATGTAGATATATATATATATATATATATATATATATATATATATAGGGTCCACTACAGGTGATATATTGTCGGCCCATCAGAATAAGAAAGATCCGGGAACTATAAATAATATGCAACTTTTCTAGTTATCCGGCATTCGTTATGAAACATACTGATTAATTGGATTGTTAAAATAATTCTGCAATTAAAAAAATCGTTTTTTAAATAAAGGGTCGCGGTTGATTTACGGCTACAATAACAAGCTTATTGCCTTGCAATTTTTAACTATGGTCAGATGAACAGTTGAAATTAGGATAAGACAACGACCCATTGCTGTTCAAAAACAGCTGGTACCCTTTTCAAGCAGTAGTTTAGGGCCACTCTATATGGAATTCAACCTAAATTTAATTCTAAGTAGTAATCTCGTCGTTTCTCCTAATTTATAGAGTAGGGTATATGTTTCCAACCATAACTTCATAAACAGACGAAAGGTAAAAGAGATGTTCCGTATGGCGTAGCTGGGCTCCATGTATTCCCCGTATGTGTTTTGCTTTATTTTCTAAATCTTACTGGAGTTGGTGCATAATTTTTTAACTATCACTTGAAATAAATTATGTCACTCTTGAAAAAATCGTGTCAATCGTAATATATCTATAGTCGGAATTAAATCACATTAAAAGCATAAAATGAACATATAATTAAGACTGAATTAAGACATAATTAGACTGAAATCCATTCATTCCATAGAACTCGTGGATTATGTTCGTTGCTGGTAACATATATATAGGAAAGGGACTATATATATATTTTTAATTTGTACTTCATAGAAGGTTTGTGCTTTTGTAAAGTAAATTATATGAATAAAATATATAAATTTGTTATAAAAGTTAACACATGGAATAATTTTCCCTATCTCGTCATAACAGAATAATTGCATATAAATCAACTTCTACTCATAACACTTTTCAGGAGTTGACGGTCCTGGACAATTATTAAGTTGATTCCAAACCGTAAGTAATTTGACATATATATTTAATTTGTATGTAATTATATATAAATATATACTGTAATACTTTTGTAATAATATATTGCAATTCCAGATTCTTTAAATTGCAATTTCACAATAAACATTGAGTTCTTAAAAGTGTACACATTATTTGAGATGTACGATAAATGATTTGTTGGAGGATAATTTACTCATTTATTTACTTTTATGGTTCGTCATTTTAATTTACCATGTTTGGAAAACAAGAAATTTTTTAATGATCAATAAATAAATGTGCTAAATGAGTATAGTTAAACTATGGATTGCTATACAATGTTCTATAAACAGTGATTAATGTAATATTAGTACATATGTTAATTATTTATTTATTAACGATTACCCCCAGTCTCTGTCTTCTACAAAAAGAACAATTTACTTCTTCAAAACCCATCTAAATTAAAATTAAATCCGCAATAACTTTTACATAATGAACTAAACAAAATTGTTTATTAATAATATTTTGGCACTGTTAAATATAGGCACTATAAATAATTAATATGTACTTGTTTTTTAGTACTATCGATGCTTAATTATGACTCTGAATGCATAAGTTTCAATTTTGAAAAAGACATGTACTCAAAAAAGAGTACAATGAGAAAAAAGGAATAAAAAGAGCAGATGCTGGTTTACATAAGCTTTCTTCATCAGTCTATTTCAATAAATATCGATAGTTACAACCAAGACTTACCGGGAATCGAACCTAAATCATCAACCAACGTAGTCCATATCCTTAACTGTTAAACTACCAAAGCGACTTGAGGAATCTGTCAAAAGTATGGAAGTATAAACAGAAATGTTAAAAATGGTGTGCCAAAAGAATGGGAAGTAATTTAATTGAGTTCAATAACTCGATTTCCATTTACTCAATCGACATCAAATAATGTGGAAAACCATCTTCTGAACAATATATTAAAGTTTGTAAGGTCGCTTTGCTAAGATGGTTTCAACGGAACCTGAAATTAGCAACATTAAATGAAACTGCTCATTTTTGAGAAAGTACGGTTACTTAAATTTGAGTAAGTCATCGCTCATTTACGATGCAATGGCACTCAAAGAAAAACGAGTAGATTCAGGTATTCATTTTTCAGTACCATTGCCCCTTGAATTCTTTTCTCTTCAACTACTTTGAAATATGTTGAATATACTTTTGTTGGAACTGACTAAAAATAAAAGCGTGGGGCGCTCACATATGATATCTAAAAACTTAAGATCTTCTTTTATCATCTTGAAATATTAAATATAAATCTTAAATATAATGTAAGTTGTAAGCGCCCCACGCTTTTATTTTTAGTTGCAACAAAATTATTTTCAACATATTTCAAATTAGTTGAAGAGAAAAGAATTCAAGGGGCAAGTGGATGAAAAGGTAATTCTACAAAAGTCAGTTTTCAAGAAGTATAGAATTTATATCTACAATAACTATGAATATAAGTATAACATAGCATATCTCTTATACTGCTATGTACTGCTTAAATACAGCAAGTATAGACAAATATTGTTAGGACAATACACATTTACTTTATTCACAATAAAGTTGGAATTGCAAATGCAAATATTACTTAGTCCCTTCATCCTCTTATCCAATTGATTATTTTTTGTATTTTAGTACATTTAATAAAAGCATGTTCTTTAAAAAGTTTTATATATATATATATATATATATATATATATATATATATATATATATATATATATATATATATATATATATATATATATATATATATATATATATATATATATAAATATATATATATATATATATATATATATATATATATATATATATATATATATATATATATATATATATATATATATATATATATATATATATATATATATATATATATATATATATATATATATATATATATATATATATATATATATATATATATCAAATATGAATCAGCGCTAGAGCTGCATGAAGCATAATGATGAAAATATACTGTAAAACAATAAAATATATTAAATTAGAAAAAACACTTTAGTTAAATTAAAATAAAAAATATGGCAAATATAAAAAAATCTAAGTAATAAAACTAAAATATTAATTATTTAAGTAAAAATTATACTAATAAATATTTATTAAAAGGTGACAGACATAATCAAAACGGTACTTCATCAGGGGGTAGGACCGCATTGAAAAGTCAAATAGAGCTCTTTCTGTATTAGCAATGTTAAAAACAAATTGCCAATCCAACCCCAAGAGCTCTAAATACTTCTTTAAGTAATTTAAAAGTTACTAAATATCTACAAGAATATGTACAAACTATATACATAGTATATACAAAATATAAACAAAAAAAGTCATCAGATTAGACAGATCAATTAGTGACAACAAATGGAAAAAATAAAAACCTACAAGACGCAAGCGAAAAAAGCATCCTTACTGTACAAGTTCAAGGCATGATGTGAGGTCTAGCCGGGGCATGCACCCCCTTTTTCCACGAATTCTCTCTCCCTCGACCTCCAGACGTATCAGTTACCGCATAGCGCAAATGGGAAGCAGTACCAAATGAAGCGTGATATCAATGAAAAATCCTTATAAAGAATCAGTATTTCCACAGTAACATTTAATAAATTTAAATGGAATTTCATTGTTCAAAAGATTATTTGTTAGCACTGAAATATTTTTATGAAGATTGGAATCTAAATTGCAAATTCTTTTGATTCGTGATATTTGAGATATAATAATATTTCTGTAAACTGTAATTGAAAGGTTAGAGTTCCAAAAAATCAATCTATTAACATGAAAATTAAAAGCATTCCGTTTATCAAAAAGATCAATAGTGGCAGTGTTATTGTCTGCAGTTATATATAAATCTAGGAAATCGGAGGATGAATCGGAAGCATTAGTTTTTACTAATGTTAGTTCAGATGGATAAATATCCGAGCAAAAGGAACCAAAATTTGGAGTGTTGAATATTATTAAGTCATCCACATAACGAAATACAGAGGGATATATGAAAGTGAAATTCTTTTCATAATAATGTAAAAATAAAGAGTCAAAGTCTCTAATAAAAATATTGTCTTGCCTTACATGACTATTAATCCAAAATTCCATAAAACGCCAGTTAAATTTAGATTCATTACCTGTGGTTACAATACTTATATGACTCAACCTGGCGATATTTTTGCTAAAGCACTTAAAACTATTCTTACATCCATCAATGATGTTGGTTTTACTTGGTTAATTGATAATAACAAACCAGTTATTGAATTTATCAACAACAATACTATTACACATATTGAATCTTATGACTTTAAAGATCTATTTACTAGTATTCCATTGGATAAACTTAGGGATGTACTATTATCGTACTTTTATGAATTTTTGAATATACTTGATTTTGATTTGGATTTTTGGGATAATCTCATTAATTTTTGTCTTTTCAACAATTATTTGTTTAATGGCGAAAGTATTTTCTTACAAGTAATTGGCATTCCACAAGGTTGTAATTTTTCAAGTCTGCTTGCTAATTTATTTTTACATTATTATGAAAAGAATTTCACTTTCATATATCCCTCTGTATTTCGTTATGTGGATGACTTAATAATATTCAACACTCCAAATTTTGGTTCCTTTTGCTCGGATATTTATCCATCTGAACTAACATTAGTAAAAACTAATGCTTCCGATTCATCCTCCGATTTCCTAGATTTATATATAACTGCAGACAATAACACTGCCACTATTGATCTTTTTGATAAACGGAATGCTTTTAATTTTCATGTTAATAGATTGATTTTTTGGAACTCTAACCTTTCAATTACAGTTTACAGAAATATTATTATATCTCAAATATCACGAATCAAAAGAATTTGCAATTTAGATTCCAATCTTCATAAAAATATTTCAGTGCTAACAAATAATCTTTTGAACAATGAAATTCCATTTAAATTTATTAAATGTTACTGTGGAAATACTGATTCTTTATAAGGATTTTTCATTGATATCACGCTTCATTTGGTACTGCTTCCCATTTGCGCTATGCGGTAACTGATACGTCTGGAGGTCGAGGGAGAGAGAATTCGTGGAAAAAGGGGGTGCATGCCCCGGCTAGACCTCACATCATGCCTTGAACTTGTACAGTAAGGATGCTTTTTTCGCTTGCGTCTTGTAGGTTTTTATTTTTTCCATTTGTTGTCACTAATTGATCTGTCTAATCTGATGACTTTTTTTGTTTATATTTTGTATATACTATGTATATAGTTTGTACATATTCTTGTAGATATTTAGTAACTTTTAAATTACTTAAAGAAGTATTTAGAGCTCTTGGGGTTGGATTGGCAATTTGTTTTTAACATTGCTAATACAGAAAGAGCTCTATTTGACTTTTCAATGCGGTCCTACCCCCTGATGAAGTACCGTTTTGATTATGTCTGTCACCTTTTAATAAATATTTATTAGTATAATTTTTACTTAAATAATTAATATTTTAGTTTTATTACTTAGATTTTTTCATATTTGCCATATTTTTTATTTTAATTTAACTAAAGTGTTTTTTCTAATTTAATATATTTTATTGTTTTACAGTATATATATATATATATATATATATATATATATATATATATATATATATATATATATATATATATATATATATATATATATATATATATATATAATATATATGTATATATATAATATATATATATATATATAATATATATGTATATATATAATATATATATATATATATAATATATATGTATATATATAATATATATATATATATATATATATATATATATATATATATATATATATATATATATATATATATATATATATATATATATTTTCCGGGCTTGCTACATCCTCACGGCCCCAGACGAAAAGATCAGCCACCATGTAAAACTTTTATTAGGGTCCAGTCTGCGTCCAACAGTTTTAATTTGTTTGGCTCTGCATTCGTTGTCTTACACCTGACAGCGCAGACGTTTCCTACTAAGGCGTAATATTTGCCTGACAGGAAGATATTACATATATACACTTCCACTTCCGTAATCGTCACAGCCAATAGTAAAACGTCGCAGAAAAACTCTGGAAAAGAAGTACACCATACGGCACAAAATATTGACGCACATTGGGCTGACAATGTCCAACCCGTGTGATACAAACCAATATTTTGTACTTATTGAATTGTAAATAACATATTTTCTTGGTTCAAAATAACGACACAGTATTCCCAGATTTATCCTACGAGATAGATCGCTAACCGGTGCTTATAGCCTATTGTCCAACCCTATGCCGACGTGTTTTGGTTAAATAACGTCGCATTGAAGCTGCACAGTGGGTTATTGGCGACGGTTCGGGGTCTATCTCGAAGGAAAGACCCTCCTATGGCGACGTAAATTTAACTTAACAAATATTTATTTGGTTTATACAATACAAATCATGAAAGATTATAGTATTTCCATAAAGTAAGTGTGGAAGTAGGGTTCGTTGGCTTAGTTGGTTAGAGTGCCGTGCAAGAAGTATATTCTGAGATTGTGGGTTCTGTCCTAGACTTCATCAATTTTTTTTAGTATTATATTTTTTTACATATTTCAATCCGAAAGATAGCCATTTTAAGATATGTATAAAATCACTTTTTTTTAATTTTAGCTGACTTATACATTTTAAATTTTGAAATATTTTTGTTATAGTGCAGAGAAAAATCTGTTATTTTGTTTAAAAATATTCAAAATGGCGACGGAAAGCTTTACTCTTTAATCAAAACCAGACCATTGCGCATAATTTTACGCGCATTCGTTTGACGTCATTTCCTTCCATTTTGGGTTCAAATCTTGCCTTGGCCAGATTTTTCGATTTTAAAGAAAATTCATTATTAATTAGAATTAGTTAGTAATTAACAATTTTATGACTAAATATTGTTATGTCACCGGGATTACGTATGTATTCTACGTTTCATGTCGATATGACATTTGGAAGTGAGTTTAAATTGAATTACAATATTTGAGGGCACATTACCCCAGACAATGTGAGTTAAATAAAAGCTTGTAATAAAAATAGGTCAAATGTATATTTTGGCAGACAAAAAAAAACATATATTTTTTACCGACCTACACGATTACATTTTAAATAAAGTGAAATCGTGATAATTATTACTGAAGTGAGAAATACCCAATTTCTTTTAAAATTTTATACTTAAACCATTTTAGTTTCAATGGAATATATGGTTTAGTTTATTATTGTTTTTTTAAAATTAAATTTAAAATAAATATATTGAAACAGGTGTATAGTATATTTAAAAATAAATAAAATCCTTAAATAATTGTATTTGATGAAGAAATATACATTACATAGTTTGCGTTTTTAATTTTCATACAACTACGGAACTGTTCGAAAGAATATTTTGCTCTACATTTCATTTTTTTATTAAAATAAGTTATTTCATTAAATATTTTTAATTTAAAATTTCCTTTATATTTCAGCTAAGCATATAGAACAGAATTTCATCATTTGCATGGAAGAACCTGATTTATATCACAAAGGAAATGTTTGAAAATAAAGAATTTTAAACAAATAACGTTGTGAAATCTATTCCTTTCTATTTAAGGAATTACAAATACAATTTTTTTTTAACAATACAGTTAAATTAAATCCCAAAACAATGCTACGATAAATATGTAAGAAACCACTTGCGAAATATTTGTAAAACAATAAAAAGTATAGAAACTACGTGACGTATTTTTGAACCATATGTCATATTCAATATTTTTTTGGTTAGCCTTATATACATTGTGGCAATAAGAACAGTTTCTTACAAACCTACATTGTAGATATTTTTCAAACATATCTCTCTATTTAAAAAAAAGTAAGCCCTAGGGGGAAAAAGTAAGCCCTAGGGGGAAAAAGTAAGCCCTAGGGGGAATTTTCAGTTCTTTCAATGTTATTCAGATCGTATCTCAAAATGTAAAAATCCTAAAATTACGAAATTAAGTGAATTTATTAAAAAATGTTTGATAAATAAGAAGAATATATTTTTGTTTCAATACTGTTATTAATTTTTAAGTTATTTAATATTAAAGTCGTCGTTGATAAAATTTCGCTTACAAGTAATTTTGTCCGTCGAATTTCAGAAACACTATTAAGAGGAGAGATCCAATTTTTTAAGGAAGTGTACAAATAGGTTTGAACTGGAAATCCAAGTAAGCATTTTTTTAATTCGAATTAGTTTTCGATTTATAAATTTTTTAAACATTTAAACACGCTCCACTTTTTCAAGTTTTTTCACTCTCATTTTTGAAACGTGATTTCTAAATTGCTATATGTCATTTAAATTTACATATTCTCTTATTCAAAAAAATATATTAATGTTCGTTAAAACTTCCTCTTTCTGATGTTATAAAGATTAGATTTCTATCTTTACAATTAAATTAGATATGGTCAATTAAGATAGGTATAAAAAATAGCGAAGAAATATAAAAATGTCGGATATTTCAAGAAAATTTTAATTTGCGACTTTTTGTCTCATTGTTCCACTTGCATCTCAAAAAGTAAATGTCCTAAAACTATGAAATTATGCCAGTTTATTAAAAACATTTTGGGTAATAAGATGTATATATTTGTTTTTCAATATGACTAGTATATTAAACGTTATTTTATGTTAAAGTCATGATTTTAGAAATTTTTGAAAACAATTCATACATTTTTGTATACTTGTCTTCCAATTTTCACCAAAAAAAAATAAATAATTAGGGGTATAGATTAAAGTATTGGCTACAAATAATTCAGAGCGTTTGTGAAATTTCAATTTAGTTTGGTAGTTATAAATTTTTAAATAATTGACGAAATGTCTGAAATAATCGTCAATTTTACGCGTATTTTCACAAGGGATAAATTAAAACTGCTCTAAATAGTTCAAAAATATACTTTTTTCCCTTTAAAAAATATAGTTATATGTATTCGTAAAATCTTCCTTTCTTGAATGGTATCAATACTGAAATTCTATCTTAAAAAATAAATTAGATGTAACTATTTATGTGAAGTACTATAAATATTATTAAAAGATACTTCGGTACGAAATGCCAACATTGGCAAAATGCCAACATGTATGGCAATGCAGTTTCCCATATCTTAACAGCGAATTATTATTATCGCCAATTCTCAATTATCTTACTTTATATAAATAAAAGTTGGCGATTTGGCTTATATATGCTTGGCGCGCTTATGCTGTTGTTTGTTTACACACGTTGCGCTTTTCAATGAGCAGAAACAATTGCGTTGAAACAATTGAGCTTTTACAGTTATCAGGTCCACCACAACGGCGGCAACGTGGGGGGGGGGGGAATGCTTCCCCCCCCCCCACTTTAAACTTGAAACCTTAAAAGTTGGGGATTTCGAGTTTTAAAAATAACTTAAGTTGGGAAAATTTATGCCTCAGGAAAATTAATATTATTAGCAAATGAAAGCGACGGAAGACTATAAATTGCCCAGCTTGTATTAAGATGAAACTTAAATTAGACCTCAAAACGGAACACTGAATTGGAACATGCGTGCAACAGATCAATACTTTCGAGATAACTGTTTAATATTACCTATTAAAAAGCTGACAAATGTCTATAAATTGGAACTGGGAATTTTTTTAGCACTGTTGCGTTGTGAATTTCGAATTGTTAAGTGTGGTCCGGTTAATGAACGTCGCACTAGAGCTGCACATTGAACTACTGGCGTTGGTTCGAGCAAAGCGCCCTTGATTGGTTATTGGTACATATTTACTTACTACCTCAAGGACGCTTTGGTTCGAGGCCTTTCTCGAAGAAAAGACCCGGGAACGATGTCTCATATTTTTAACAATGGTCAGATAACGATTACAACACTTGAGCTGGTACCCGACGTCCTTAAGTTGGGAATTTTGAATCGTTCAATTTCGGATCGTTAAGTTGGGAAATTTCTTGTCGCAACATCCCAAAAATAAATTTGTGTGACGGCACTGCCAGTAGTAATTTATGTAACTACAAAAAGTATTGTTGTTAGGACACATTGTAATTGTCTACAGTGTATGAAGCCGGTGTTGTTTGCGAAGCAAACTAAAGAGGATTGCGTAGCAAACCTCCGGGGGGGTTGGCGAAGCGTTAGTGGAGCAGGAGGCGGAGCCCCCTAGTTTGAAAAAAAAAAAAATGTTTACTTAATTTGTGCTTTCACATTTTTTAAATTTTTTTTATCGCAGTTGCTGAGTAGTATTTGTTATTTCAAATAATTGCTTATCAGGAGTTTAAACTTTATTGGCTTTAAAAAAAACGATTTTTCAAACATATTAATTTTTTAAAAAATATTTCTAACATGTTTTCAACAAACCGCATTATAATCTTATTACAGCTAATTAAGATATGAAAGAATGTCTGCTGGGATGACATTATATAAATTTAGTTTATTTCTATAGTTAACATATATCATTTTCATATTAACTTGAATTATAATTACTTGTACTTATTCCTTGAATAAATAGCTTTTGAATTATCGGAATTAATTACCTGCTTTTAATCCATTTGTTTGTAATAATTAAATTGTTAGTGAATTGACATTTCCCCCTTCCAATACATTTGTCTATCAGGAATTAAAGGGCAATCCTATAACTCAACTGATTTTCATAACACTCTAAGCAGTTCTTTTATGCGCAAGCGAGAACTTATATACCAGTACAAGGAATATATACATACATACATGCATACATACATACATACATACATACATACATACATACATACATACATACATACATACATACATACATACATACATACGTACATACATACATACATACATACATACATACATACATACATACGTACATACGTACATACATAAAGAGAGAGAGAGAGTTTAGTTATTTTGGAGAACAAAAGTTTCAAACTTAATATGTTCTCTCTTTTAATCATTATTTATGAATTACGGGAAATATTATGTCCCAACTTAAAATTCAAATGTTATTTAATTCTATTTTTAAAATTTTTTATGTGTTTTAGAACCTACTTAGAAAACATTTTGTATGAAAGGGTTTGCAAAAGTCCCATTAGAAAGAATAGCTTCACACTTTAAAAAAATAACTCCAAAGTAACAGCCAAAGGAGAACAGCAATAAGTAATTTAAGAAAAAAACTCAATTAATAAGCGCTCACTTCACGGATTACCCAGCATGATATCCTAAAATACATGTTATTTCAAAAAAAGGAATTTCTCGTGCGAGAATTCTTCACGGACTCGCTAGTGATTTTTATTTGTACAAACTCACAGTATCTGACTTTGAACTGTATTTTTCTCAAATGTGCAATGGTCCAGAATTCCAATACATACACCTGTTCGGCACGCCCCACAGGTTGAGAATCGCTGGGTTAAGTATTTGCAACGTAGAAGGATTCTGTTTTGGTTTTTCGTGATTCAACTTCGACTAACGGTTGTGTGTGAGATGACAAACCTTTGGTAGACCAGAATTCTGGATCATGTGCCAAGGCTAAACTAGATAACCCTCCGCGTGGGGTGGGAAGAGGCTTAGACAATCGCTGTTTTTCACCGTTCCGCACCGGCAGAAAAATGTCCTATCTGAGTAGCGACAATTATGTGTAGCGGTGGAAATCGTAACTACGAACCAAAACAGCGGCGTATTTCCCTGGAAACGATGTGGTTATTTTTACAAAGTGTTTTTACATAAAAAATTATAAATTTAATTTTTAACTGACGAACATTTACATTCAAAAATTTTATATTTGTATTCACTAAAATAAAAAATATATTACTTTGTTAATTCGTTTTTATCATGTTGATTAAAGAAAAATAAATCACCTATGTTTGGAGATTTTTAAAAAAGGCCAAGCAATGTTCAATTGCTGTTATATAGTTTTTGATATTCTAAAAGAGATAAAAATTAAATCCAACCAAAGAAATTTTGAAAAAATATATTATGCTATCTCTTGCTTAATCATATGTATTGAACACTAATTTGAATATAAAATGTTTATTGCTTGAAATACTGAAGCTATGGGTGAACAAATATGAACAAATATTCTTACCATTAACATACCGCCAATAGATGAACCAACCCTAGAAAGCCGAGTTGAATTTGATAAACATCAACAATTAATGCATAAGTAGCTTTAACTCTTGTCGTATCGTAAATATTAATATTTCACATTAGTACAATCTAAGATTTGTTTAGCAATACCATATATTGAAATGTATTTCTATGACTAGGATTGAAGACAAAGCAAACATAATTTGTTTTTTTAATGAAATTTAATCTATTTGAGTTAGGCATATTATAATCAGGCTTATATGATAAAAAAATATTAAAGTAAATATATATATATTACTAAAATCTTTTATTTCTATATATTTAGTCAAATGTATAATATACATCTGAGATTATGTAACCTTATTTGAAAATAATTTGCTGATACAACAACCATAAAAAAAAATTTTAGTTTAAAAAAAAAAGGGGGGGGGGGGGGGGAGATAAGCTACCCAAAGAAATCTGTTGTTCAGTTATTGAACCACCCCCATGAAAAATCTATACCTACGTGCCTGGTAAATATGCATATAGTAACATAATTCGACAAGTTCATGAAGAATACAATGAAGAGAGCTGCTGATTTCCATGGTAATTTTATTGTAGTCCAAAAAACATTTGTGATTGGTGTCATTATTATTTTAAATAAACACACAAACACAAAGATTATTTAGTTGTGTCCATTGGAATTCCGCAGGATGAATTGCCACCTGCCAGTTGTAAGAGATCTCTTCTTACAATAAGTACTTTGATATTTTTCTAAAATAATGATAATAAAAAGTTTTAATATAAATTTGGAAAAACACACTAAGTATTCTTCAATAATAAATTTCATTTAATAATAAAATCAGGATTTCAAGTTGCTCAAGGAATCGAAAACACACCACACACAGCAGAGTTGTTGACAAACAATCAGTCACAATGCGAAATATCCTCCAAATAGTAATTAGCGCGCTAGCTCAAGCGACTATTTACTTGCCGATTCATGATGAACTTGGAACAAATATTCCAATTTTTATTCGAAGTATCCATTTATTGTTTACTTGACAATTAAGAAAACGTGGTTTCTATAGTGCATATACAACACAATTTATTTCAATGTTCAACACAACAGTTGTTAACAAATGAATCGATGACAACACGATTCTAATATTTAAAACATCATTTACGCAATTGTATATTTTCCAATTCGTAATGAAGTTGATTAAGCATTCACCTTCAGTATCTATGGTTATGTCTTCAGTTGTTTATTCTACACGCTGCTTTGAGAACTCGACGATCGTTTTTCTCAGTAATTAACTTATCAGAAGAATATAAATATCCATAACAAAATAGTTGGTTTCAAACCTTTCTTCAAATATCTTCTTGTGGCAAACTGAGGAATCGTTAGGCGTAAAGTCTTTACGCGAAAGAAATGGCTCTCAGCCATGCATTAAGTTCAATATCCACTAGAAATTCGTGGAAAGATGTTTTCACAAACTTGCTACTTGATTTGCACAAAGGTACGCAACAATAAACTGGCATCCTATACAGTTCTGTTGATCAAAATAGTAAATATTAATAAAAATCCACAGGAAGAGCACAGCAAAAACACGACTCACACACGTGAAAACGTTTCAAAACATGCCTCCGTGCGGTGTCCCTCTAGCGGTGAACAACACTGTACACTGTGTCGTTGAATTCCTTTGATCTTTGCCGAATTGTCGTAGCCTCTTCCCACCCCACGCGGAGGGTTATCTAGTTTAGCCTTGCATGTGCTAACCATTTCGAACCGTGCCTGTAATATTTCAAAGACGATAGTTGTGATGGTAGGGTGCCACGGGTAAGATGATCTACAGGGTTATCTGAATCTGGGCAGTGGCGCCATTGTGCTGGAGTAGTGTATAGGGGATGGGCACTGCAACGTCACAGGCTGCCGCGCAGAGCAACGAGGAAAATCTAAAGGCAACAATTCGAGGATTCCCACTGCCTTTCGCTATGTTTGCATCGCTTGTCAAAGGCGGTATTTCGTTTAAAACACAAAATAAAAGCACACGATTCAGCAGAAATACAAGTATCATTATAATTTAAGTTATATTTCAATTATTAAAACATAGGTTTCCAAATAATTTAACTTTTTCGTATTCAAATAAAAAAAAAATCAGACATTTAATGTCTGATAACTTTTTATGCCAAGTTTTGTTTAGGAGTCTCATTATGTTCCCGAAACACGAAAAATCGAACCTAACAATAAGATACAACTAATTAAGCTTTAAACGATTTTTCGAAATCCATTGGAAACTTTGTTTTACTAAAAGTGAATTGCTTGTTTACTAATCCAAGAAATATGCATAAAAACTTTAAGCATAAACAATATTATTATACAGGTCTTTTACAAAACACTTTGATATTATTCAAAGTCTTAACAGTTCATTATGGAAATAATTTTAATTGTGATTAATAATAAATAGAAAGTAAAGTATGTTTTACAGATTTATAGTCATTTCATATTAATAAACGAGAAAAAGAAAATTTAATAAAAATCAACTGCAGCCTGAATCTACAATGTTAGAATATTTTTTGTTGTAAAAGTAGTTCATATTTACATAACATGACTGACCTTTTAGTTATGGGTGCATTTAATATTACGATATTTTAATCATTATTACAGAAAATAAAACAATAAAAAAGTTTATTGTTGATTTATATTTAAATATGTTCATTTCTTACAAAGCCCGTGAAGCACCAGTAGCTTACACATTACATTCTATTATAGGGGCTAGCATTACATTCTATTATACGTCTTCAAATCACTCAACCGGGAAAATACTTTATATTCCTAACTAGTATTTTTTTTACTACTAAATATTTTGAAGAAAACCTTTCAGAAACATAACTTAGTAAGAAAAAAATTCATATGTATGTGTTGTTTAATTTGTTCGTAAATGAAAGAGAAAATTAAATTTATACAAAAGATTAGTAGAAATACTCAACAGTTTTTAATTTGTTGTAATAAATTTTTAGTGCATACTAATGTCGATTTGATCTTTTATGTTCTATTTGAAGGAGAGTTATATATAAAAAAGCTTTTGTTTGAAAGCGGGCTTATTCCTTGCTTTAAAGTCTTATGGTTTGTTGAATGTTTTTGGAATTTAATTTGACGCCGAATAAAAAATATATATTTATATTTTTAGTTGTATAAATATAAAATTCAAATAAATAATTTTGCTTAATAAAAATCAAAACTACACGACAACTGAATACGACGCAGTTTTCGTAAGCTTAAAAAAATAACTAAAATGTATTTAAAATAAATATTAACCCATAAATGGTAATAAAACACATAAAACTTTATTTATAAATTACATTGTTAGTCATTATTGATTGCAAGTAATCCTCAAATGGATTACTATTGCATTGATCGATCGCGAACATGCTAAACACTGACTGCGAACGCCGTCTTGTTGCCTTTAGATTTTTTTCGGGTAGCCAAGATTCCGGTTTGTTTACCAACATGCGCTTGCCCTATTGAAGGATCTCTGTTGTTCTGTTACAAACAAAGGTTTTCCAGCGATTGGGATCTTTTTGTTTCCAACTCAAAGCTACAGTCGAATCGCTCCAGAGAGTGGCGGCTTTATTTGAGTTCATGTTCGTTTCACTGCAAATGTATTGTAATAGGCAAGCTCCTAGTAGGGTGGCCAACAATTCAAGTCGTGGAAGGGTGACCTTTTTGATCGGGGCTAGTTTATTGCGACTACAAATTAGGTTGACTCTTGTAGAATTGTTGTTTGTGTGACGGGCATACAGACAAGTTCCGTATGCTCGCTCTGAAGCATCGCAAAACACATGTATAGTAACTTCTGAGTCTACAGAAAAAATCAATCTTGGAGTGCATATATCATTCAGACATGGTAGTTGATATATTCACTTGTTGTGCGACAACTGGGGGTAATAATTCATCCCATTGGATTCCACTGAGCCATGCATCTTGAAATAATATTTTTACAACAACTATAACGGGTGAAAATAGACCTAGAGGATCGTAAAATTTAGACATCAATTTAAGTAATAAACGCTTTGTTACAGGTTCTTGAGCCGCTTGACAGATTTTTGCCTGTACATCGACTTGAAACACATCGTTATTGGTATCCCATTTAACACATAAGACATGCGTTACAGTTTTAAAAGGAATATTTTCTTGTCTCCAAATATCTTGCAAGGTCTTAGAATTTGTAGTCCACTTGGCTAAAGGTAGTTTAATATGTGCCGTAAGTTGCTGCATTTCTTGGTAAAGAATTATGGATTCAGTGTGGGTAAGCGCTCCCATTACAAGGTCATTCATATAGGTGTTAATTTCAAGATGTTTAGTTGCAGTGGGATATGTTTGTTTATGCATAGTAGCCAATTCACGAAGAGAAGCTGATAGCAAAAAAGGACTGGAAGTGAGTCCAAAGGGAAGACGTGTAAAGCGGTAAGTCACAATGTCATCTTCTATGCAGATTTTCCCATCAGATGCGTGCGTCGTCTTGTACCAAAGGAATCTAGTAGCGTTTCTGTCTTCTGCTAGTATCGGCTGTAGAAAGGCTTGGCTTCTATCGCTAGTGATTGATAGCTTAGAAAGGAAAAATCTTAATAATGTGGCCAAGATATCGGGAAATAAATTTGGTCCAGTTTCAAGAGCATCGTTCAAAGATGGGTGACCTGGGGAATGGGGAGATGCATCAAAAACTAAACACCACTTGATTTCTCCATTTGTGAGTTTTTTAACTGCATGATGCGGCGGTAGGACAGGTGTGGTTTATTCTGTTGTGTGGTCTAAGACGACTTCCACTTGTTTCTTATCAATATAATCTTGCATGTGTGTAACATAGTTTTGTTTCAAATCCGTTTTGGCGTGTAGTTTTTTTAAGGAGCTTAAACGTTGAATCACCACAGCATAATTACTTGAAGAAAGCTGAATTTCTGGTTTCCATGTTAATTTTACAACTTGTCTTCCATCGATAATTTTAAAGGAATGATGAATGTTGATCATCTCACTGCTTATCTTTTCTTGTATTGGCTGTATGCTAATGCTTTCTAAGGGTCAGAATTTTCGTACTACATCGTCTAATTTACTAGCATCGTCTTGACTTGAAGTATCCACATTAATATTATGAACTGTAGGAATGAAAGAAACTGTTGTGTGTGATCGAGGTCCACTAACTATGCATCCAAAACAGGATGGGACCAATGCCAAAGAATCTGACAGCCTGACTGGAGCTTCAGTATTCATGACTTTCCAGTAGAAATCAGCACCGATTAAAACTTCTATTGGTAAGTTCGACAAAGAATCAGCTGGGTCAGCAAGTTTCAACCTTTTGTTTTGTGCAAACAGTGAAACATACGATGGTGAACACGGGTGTGATGCATATTTGTTGGAGCTTTCGAATGCTATAATGTTGACTTCGGACGTGTCCCAGACGCTTGATAACTGAAATTGCACTTGTATTCTTGGCTGGTTAAAACTAACTAGACACTCAAACGGCTTGAGGTTCCAGAGATTGGATAGAGATGGCTTGGAGTTTTAAAGTGTCCACAAGATCGGAATGAATGAAACTAGATTGACTTCCACCGTCCAAAAGGCAACGTAAATATATTTATAAGCCGTTTGTATTCCATACTTTGGCAAAATTTAATAAATGTAGTTTTTTTTAAAGTATTAAAAATTGAAGGAAGAGTAGTGTTTGTTTTATAAATCCCTATTTCGGCTTAAAAAATACCAAAATATATATATATATATCATATATATTTGAATTATTATTATTATTGTTTAGAATATGTTTTATTAATGCAATAAATGGTATTTCTGAATTCATTCATAAACAAACTACGATTTGGGACTCGGGTTTCCAATTAATATCCGTCTACCAATACATACTTTTGTTTGCTCGAACACAGATAGCGCTTTTATTTATAAAACGGCAGAAGCAGCAATTCATCTCAATTGGAACTTGGTTACCTCGCTTGGCGTCAAGGATAGTGGAGACTATATATATAATGTGTGCTGGTTCCATCGCTTTCTGACGGAGGGCGGGGAAAGGCTATTTTTGACGTCACAGTGAAGCCTACCTCCGCACTCTGTGGGCCTGTCTAATGCTCTCGTATTTTTACAGTCGTTTTAGGAGTCTGCAGAGCAAACTTAATTTAACAAGAATTCTTGTTTTTAACAAATCATGAATTTATTTAAAAGAAAGCAGTAAAAATTTGCTTCAAAAAACAATTTGAATAGATTTGCAGAGTGGTTTAGTTATTAAAACAACAAGGAATCAATTTCAGTCAATTTGAACCAATGGTTCGTAAGGTGCTGCCATCTATTCTTTTTTTTTGTTAACTATTTAAATGTGATATTCGCTAACTTTATTTAGTATTTGCTGCATTTTATGAGTTTAAATTATATTTTAAGGATTGCATTTAGTATGAAAAAATTGCAAAAGATTTGCTTAATAAATTAGGCGTCTTAAAATAATATTAGCTGCCACGAGAGCATGTCCATGAATTCTGAAAGAGTAAAATTTGGGTCGGAACCATCAGGTCAATGTATTTGTATTGGACATATTAAATGAGTTACAATTTCAATCAAGTAAAATACGGAGACATAACAAAACAAGGACGGATTAGTAGCTACCTGAACACAATTATTTACAGATATTTACATTACTTTGCAAATTAAAAATTAAATCATCAGTTGTTACCCAACCGGGGATCGAACCTATGTAGCAATGCTTGAAACACACAGCCAATGAGAATGATCAAAAATCCACAGTAAGTCGGAGCAAAAATTACGTCCAAAATGTCCTTTCCCTGCCCACTTTCTAAAAGCGAAGAACCGGCACACCTACTATTATTATATATCCACTATCCTTGGCTTGGCGTTATATGTCGGGATTAGTAGTAGTTATAAAAATTATAAAATTGTTAATCTAAGCATTTAGACACCTGCTTAAGTTGAATAAAGGATTTTAAATGAAATTTTTTTTATACAGGTGTGTAATAAAACATATTTTTCAAATAATATGTGTCATACATTTTACCAAAATACCTTACTGAAACGGCAACGCCTCAAATAAAACTTAACTCCACGTATGAAATGTTGGGTTATATAAAGTAAACGCATTGGTTTGCCAACGAAACTGACTTTACTTGTAGTAAAAATAAAAATAACATGTATTTCTTAGTAATAGACATGGAGGATAATAATAATATTATATCAAATTCAAAACTGAAGATGTGTTCTGTGTATAGGTATACATTTCTATAATTGAATTCGTATGGCCATCTTTCCAATACAAATAAAATGGGCAATACTAAATCTCATAAAATAAACGTACCATATTATTATATCACATAAATATATATATAAAATAGTTATAAAAACTAATTTTACTAGCAGATAAAATATCAAATCTTTCCATAACTATAAAATGATATTCTTTCAAAATGTTTTCACAGTTTATCATACCCAAAAGCAAAATTAAGACTATGAATGCTATCTTTACCGTTTTCCTATTTGCTGCTTTCATGAAAACAGGTAAGAAACTAATTTTGTATTGATGTTCTGTATTTTTTCACATTCGTTATATTGTGATATATATAGTCTGAAAGGTAATTCACTTATATGATTACTTTGTATTTCGGATTTAACGTTAATAATAGTTATGTTATTAATACCACGTAAGTATAAAACCCTCAAATTTATCATGTTTCCCTTTAAACTAAACGTAAGTCAAGTAAAACTGATTAAATTTAATAAATTATACAAAGCTACAATATATTATTTCAATTATATATTTTTATTTTAGACTATAGCGATACGTTCTTTAATTTACTAGAGATTTTAAGTATAGAAAAATGTTACTCATATAAACTATATAATTACAACTACAAGGCTTAGTCGTAGAAAGATCTTAATTGCATTTTTTATGAACTAATAAAAGAAGAGTAAAGATCATTATAGATGGAATTTTTAATGGCAATAACCCGTTAATATATGTAATAACACAGTGAAAATAAAATGTAAGAACTTTTTTGTATATTTAAATATTTGTAAGGCAGGATTTTTACAATTTTTTTTTTATATACAATAAAAATGTTGAGTTATATAATACACGGAGTTATATAACTCACTGTGTTTTCATGGTATAATCAGACAGATAACTCATTTTTAATTGTTTTTCTGTTAGTCTCTATATAATTATTTAATATATATATATATATATATATATACATATATATATATATATATATATATATATATATATATATGTATTTAATATATATATACATATATATATATATATATATATATATATATATATATATATATATATATATATATATATATATATATATATATATATATATATATATATATATATATATATGTATTTAATATATATATACATATATATATATATATATATATATATATATATATATATATATATATATATATATATATATATTGTAAAACAACAAAAATGATTAAATGAAAAAAAATTGTTTAAGACACTTTTGTTAAATAGAAATAAAAATATAGCAAATTTAATGAACGCCAAATAATAAAACTAAAATATGAATAATTAAAGTAAAAATTATACTAATAAGTATTTTATTAAAAAGCTAACCGCACGTGCTCGAACTAGCAATTCTCTAATTACGAGCTAAACGCCTTTAACCACTGGGCCACCCCGCTTTATTTAACTAAAATTGTCCAGTCCTAGTGCTGTCCCGTACCCGCCACTGATCCCTACTCATAGATTAATACTTAATTTGATTCAAATTCTATTTATTTATTATTCTACTAGTATCAGCTAATTTAATTTGAATTATTAGTGCACTAATATATGTGTATTTAAAAATTAAATCTATTGTTATTCAAAAATATCGACATGGTCAATGAAGAAATTTACTAACGACATAACTTTTGTTATCATTTACACTTTTATAAATGTATGCATTCCTTTAAGTTTTCTAAAAAAAAATTATTTAAAAAAATTCTTATTTACAATTTGCTAATAGGTAAAAAATTCCATAAAATTTAAAAAAAAACTTTCGAAACACAATTGAACATTTATTATGAATTTCAAAATTATCTTACAAGGAGCATTAAAATATTTGAAAATGTAGGGAAAAGTATCTAAACTACCAAGATTTTATTTAATTTTATATGATTTATATTTATATATTAATTTAATTCACACACACACAGAGAGGTTTTGCAGACTATACAATAATCTAGTACTACATTTTTATTTTCTAAAAATAATTATAATTAAAAAAATGTTTACTAATTTTTTTAATAATCAATGCAGTGTATACATATGCTATATTTAGTATAATAAAAAGTATATTATTTAATTGATAAATAGTGCCTAAATGTGTTTAGATTGTTATGATCATTTTTTAATGTAATACTTTTTGCATTTTCAGGTCTCTCCGGTGTTAATGGTAGGTATAAGTGTGGTAGTAATACCTTAATGTGAGTAAAAATAATTTCATATTAGTTACACCTTGAAAAAATTGCAGTAGAAATTAAGCTGAGTATGTGATTTTTTAGTGTATGTTTTTTTTTAAATTACTGGAATAAGTCTTATTTTATTCATACTTAGAAATTAATTTAGTTAAATATTTTAACAGCGTTTTTAAATATATATATATATATATATATATATATATATATTATATGTTATATATGTAGGTTATATATATATGTAGGTTATATATATATGTATTATTCAACATATATAATTAAATTTCCTATTAATTAATTGCTTCCCAATACGGTTAAAAACCGTTTTTGTTTCGTATTCAAAAAATATTTATAAAAAATTCATTAATTTTGCATATTATTTCTTAATACATTGTACAGCTGTGGAAAAAAATGAACCATTTCTCGTCAATTAGACACTATTCATGGTAGGGCTAAGCTTAAAATACCATTTTATTGGGAATATAGTTTTTTATAGATTGCTATCTTCATATTAAAATGTCCAGCAACTTAAAAAAAATCACTAACAACACTACTCAGAATTTGGAATATACCTCAAAAGGTACCGTTAGGAAGTTATTAGCAAGTCTTTTGGTGAGTTAGTTTTTTAATTGTTATCATGGAAATTGGAAAACTCATTTTAACATTATTAGCTATACAAACATTTAATTATATGTCTTGAAAAACCAACCTTTTTGAGCTAAACTTTTTATTAAAGAATTATATCCGATTTCGCGTTGAAATTGAATGTTTAAATTTCATTAATATTTCGTGTGAATAAAATCTCATAATGTCTATAAACAAATTAGTTAAACTCGAAACCTTTTTTTCCGCAGCAGTGCATAGTATAGAATATTTAGTTTAATGAAAACTAGTTTCAATATAGTTAAGTTGTTGTGTTTATACAATTTTATTAATGCATGACTTTTTGCATTTCCAGATCACATACCAGGAGTAAATCTTACACAACGTATGTTTAAAAAATAAATATGTACTAAACTATAAAAACACCCATTAAAATTAATGTTGTACATGCACTTAAAAAAATCAGGAATATCGACCAATTTGTGCTTTTGTCTCATTTATTAAAGTTTTTCAAATATTAATTTTACGTTGTTTGCATGATGTGGGAAACTTTATATGGATTATGATGTACAAGAATATTTATAAATTTTTTTTAAATATTTTTTTATATTTTGGTCGATATTTAAGATTTTTGCACTAAACAACCAAATAACTGTAAAAAAAATTATGGGAATATTTTTTATAAAAAAAATAACATGAGTATAAGGTATAATAAGATATAAAATAAATACAGGCAATAATATAATTAGAAGAAATAGCATACATATAAGAAATAATATAAATATATTACCTTTTTTAGCCGGCCCGCCCATTACAGCATACGACAATACACATACAAATACAATAAATACCATAAAATACCATAAAATACAATAAAATACAATAAAACACAGTACAACACTTCTACATAAATGTGCATCCCCCTGTTGAGCCAACGGAATTGATTCAAAATTATGAACTAAAATTACATATATCTTAGGGTGGTTGGTATGAAACTGTAGGACACAACTTTTCTTCTAGTCGATTCTTCTTTATTTGTTTTACACATTCAAATAGCAATTCTTAATTTTCCTTAGAAAATACAATGTTTTTTTATTAAAAACAATTGCATAAGATAACAATTGATGTGTTTTAAACAAAAGCAAAAACTAAAAACTGTCCTATTTAAGCGATTTCTTGAATTTTCATGCTACGTAGTGGTTTGATACCAACTTACTTCTCGTCTAGAGTCTGAACGGAGAGTCACAGAAAAAAAAGTGTAAATCACGTTTTTGTTGGAAATGAATTGAAAAATAATTTTGTTATTGACAGTTTTTTCTTTAACTAATACCTAGAAAAACAATTACAAAAAAATGATTTTGTCCGCCATTTTTCCAAGATGGCTGCCAACGCCGAAGTGGTGCAGGGGTGCAAAATTAATATATCGTATACAACACTTTTTAGAAGAGATAGCTTTTTCCAGCTTTCTCGGAAGAGTTTTTCGAATTGGCCCTTTTTTAATTTTATTGCTGACTGAACTATTAATTTTTTGATAAGAACATCTAAAGCATCGAACGAAACTACTTTATTTTGTATTTCTGCTTGTATTTTTGAAAGTATACTAGTTGTAGAAGTTCTTTAAATTCTTTGCATTTTCTTGATCGTTTCAATTTCCAACTTCACCAACCGGAACATAATCCAGTTGTTCGTATCAAGTTCAAGATTCCACACAACAATCTACTCAATATTCTCAAAAGAAATGTCCTCACACAATTCAAATAAGATCAAAGTTCGAAATTACTTAAAATCCGTTCTTCCAGTTGCACTCACTGAACTAGAATAATATTGCACTGGAGTGAGGACTAAGCGTCGCCGACCACTTTACTCCTTTTTGAGCGAAGGTAGAAAAAATAGTCTTTTCGAAAAAAGATTGGGTAGAATTAAAAAAACTCTTTTCTGGCTTTCAAAAATAAATTATATATTACACATTTAATGTTTTTCCATATTTACTTTCTTTTTTTACTAGAAAAAAAAACAAAAAGCTCTGAATTAAACAGTTTTAAACATGTTTGTGATGTCACGCGAGACTTCCGCATAGCTAAGGTTGAATGTATTACTTCCTAATTTTATGCATCCGCTTGACAAGGTAAAGTACATAGTCGGTCATTGGGGGTTCGTGTTCCAGTTCTTAGAGTTGTATTATATTTTAGCTCAGTGGTTTGCTCCATGATATAAATTTATAATTCAGTGGTATCGAATTTGGTAAATGTTCAAAGTTTGTAAAAGGTAAACAATTCAATCCATTCTGAAAGATTCCTATTAATAAATGTTATGCAAAGTACGTCCTTCTCCATCGTCCTTCAGATTGTATTTCTTTTAAGTTCTAGAATGTCCACAATGGTATGGAATACAGAGATAACCATATATATCAATTACATTTATATTAAGTATGTATAATAATAAATACATAGTATATATAACGTATTTTATTTGATCGTTAATCAATATATGGAATCAATTGTGCTTGTTGATATATTATTAATGCATGACTTTTACCAATTACAGGCATACTAGAAGGTATGGATGACGATGTATATAAGATATGTTCGAACTTTGATATATATATATATATATATATATATATATATATATATATATATATATATATATATATATATATATATATATATATATATATATTATTGTATTTTTGTATTTTTGCAAACTTTGTGCAAACTTGTAGTTTTTAGACTTGTATATATATATATATATATTTCTTATATACATCGTCATATATATAAAGCAAACTTGTATTTTTTAGACGTTAAATAAATATCGTTAATGATGGTTTTTATTATAATTGTATACGCATTTCCATACTTTGTTTATATATCTAGTACTTATGATAGTTTGTTAATATGTTTTTAATTGAATAACTATAATCAATAAACTTAGGAAGTTGTAATTGTATCATTTTATTAATGCATATTTTTTTGAATTTTCATGTAACTTTGCAGGTCTTGGTAAGTTTAAGAATAATTGTGTATTACTTTTTTCTAAAAATTACGCTGATGGAACTCAGTACCACAAATAAACAAAATTTAAATTATGTGTTTTTTATTTTAAATTAAACATTGATTCACATGGATATGTTATTATTGTTTGCAGTCACAGTAAATGTATTTTAAACATTTATAATTTCTCTCTATTTTAAAAAAAAGTAAGCCCTAGGGGGAAAAAGTAAGTACTAGGGGGAATTTTCCGTTCTTTCAATGTTATTCAGATCGTATCTCAAAATGTAAAAGTCCTAAAATTACGAAATTAAATGAATTTGTTAAGAAATGTTTGATAAATAAGAAGAATATATTTTTGTTTCAATACTGTTATTAGTTTATAAGTTATTTAATATTAAAGTCGTCGTTGATAAAATTTCGCTTACAACTAATTTTGTCCGTCGAGTTTCTGAAACACTATTAAGAGGAGAGATCTAAATTTTTGAAACATTTAAACACGCTCCACTTTTTGAAGTTTTTTCACCCTCATTATTGAAACGTGATTTCTAAATTGCTATAAGTCATTTAAAATTACATATTCTCTTATTCAAAAAAATATATTAATGTTCGTTAAAACTTCTTCTTTCTGATGTTATAAAGATTATATTTCTATCTTTACAATTAAATTAGATATGGTCAATTAAGATAGGTATAAAAAATAGCGAAGAAGGAAAAAAATGTCGGATATTTCGAGAAAATTTTAATTTTCGACTTTTTGTCTCATTGTTCCGCTTGCATCTCAAAAAGTAAATGTCCTAAAATTATGAAATTATGCCAGTTTATTAAGAAATGTTTGGGTAATAAGATGAATATTTTCTTTTTTTAATACGATTAGTATATTAGACGTTATTTTATGTTAAAGTCATGATATTAGAAAATTTTGAAAACAATTCATACATTTTTGGATACTTGTCTTCCAATTTTCAACAAAAAAATAAATAAAAAATTAGGGATATAGATAAAACTATTGGCTACAAATGATCCAGAGCGTTTGTGAAATTTCGATTTAGTTTTGTAGTTATAAATTTTTAAATAATTGACGAAATGTTTGAAATAATCGTCAATTATACGGGTAAAATTTTAAGTGATAAATTAAAACTGCTCTAAATAGTTCAAAAGTATACTTTTTTCCCGTTAAAAAAATATAGTTATGTTCGTAAAATCTTTCTTTCTTGAATGGTATCAATACTGAAATTCTATCTTAAAAAATAAATTAGATGTAACTATTTATGTGAAGTACTATAAATATTATTAAAAGATACTCCGGAAGGAAATGCCAACATTGGCAAAATGCCAACGTGTATTTGGCTGCCAACGGCGAATTATTATTAGCGCCAATTCTCAATTATCTTACGTTATATAAATATAAGTTGGCGATTAAGCCTATTTATTCTTGGCGCGTTTATGCTGTTGTTTGTTTACACATGTTTCGCTTTTCAATGAGCACAATTGCGTTGAAGCAGTTCTAAAGTTGAGTTTTTCCAGTTATGGGGGGGGGGGGATTGGGGGGAAGCATGCCCCCCCCCCCCCTCTGTAAACTTGAAACCTTAAAAGTTGGGAATTTCGAGTTTTAAAAATCTCTGAGTTGGGAAAATTTATGCCTCAGGCAAATTAATATTATTAGCAAAGGAAAGCGACGGACTACTAGAAATTGCCCAACTTTTATTAAGATGAAACTTAAATTAGACCTCAAAACGGACCACTGCATTGGAACATGCGTGCGACAAATCAATACTTTCGAAAGAACTGTTTAATATTACCTATAAAAAAGCTGAAAATGTCTTATAAGTTGGAACTGGGAATTTTTTTAGCACTGTTGTGTTGTGCAATTTCGAATAGGTAGGTGTGGTCTGGTTAAAAAACGTCACACTAGAGCTGCACATTGAACTACTGGCGTTGGTTCGAGCAAAGTGCCCTTGATTTGTTATTGGTACGTATTTACTTACTACATCAAGGACGCTTTGGTTCGAGGCCTTTCTCAAAGAAAAGACCCGGGAACGATGCCTTATATTTTTAACAGTGGTCAGATAACGAGGACAACACTTCAGCTGGTACCCGATGTCCTTAGGTTGGGAATTTTGAATCGTTCAAGTTCGGAATTTCGGATCGTTAAGTTGGGAAATTTCTTGTATCAACATACTAAAAATAAATTTGTGTGACGGCACTGCCAGTAATAATTTATATAACTAAAAAAAATATTGTTGTTAGGACACATTGTCATTGCCTACAGTGTATGAAGCCGGTATTGGTTTGCGAAGCAAACTAAAGAGGATTGCGTAGCAATCCTCCGGGGGTTCGTGGAGCGTTAGCGGAGCAGGGGGCGGAGCCCCCTAGTATTATAAAAAACTGTAAACGAGCGATTTGACAAAACAAAATTTAAAATTTAAACTCCTAAAAAATTACCTCAAAACTACACATTTTGACCTAAATGTATATTTTCTAGGACACAACTCAATTTAAATGTTTGAAAATTTTATTAAGCATTAAATCACTATCGTATACTAAACGATAGTTAAAAATATAATGAAATGGTGTCTGTTACAGTCCGTGTAAGCTTAGCAGATGAATGTTTAAAGATTTTACACAAAACAGTTTTACTATGGTTAACTACTAAATTTTTATTACGATATATGTAAAATACAATAAAATAGACATTGCATTATTCCAGAATTACATATTTTTAAAAAAACATTCAACTTCTCAATCTGTAATGCAAACAACAATAAATTAACGAAACAAGTTAAATGAAGGTGTTTCAAATAAAATAAAATAATTAATTCGGATTTCTTATTAGTAACTGTCATTATCATTATTTATTATCTTTTCCATTTCATATGCTCGTTATCTTCGTATTAGTATGAACCCATTGATAAATAAATTATGTATCTTCCTACAAGCAAATTTAAAAAAAAATATTAAAATTAAGCAATATGGAAAACAATTAAGCAAAAATAACGCAAACAACTATTAACGGTTATGCAGCAATTGTTATAAAGTAGCTTTTTTAAGGAAGGTGGATGTGCCCTCGAAATCTTTTGAATATTTATCCTATTTACTAATTATCTATATCCCTTAAGGTTTCCTAAACTAATTCTATTTTAAAAACGTTACTTGTTTACATTTTTACAATTTTACAGTTTATTAATGTAAAGATTAGTTATTTGTTACGTACTTCCATAAAATTAAAATTTCTCGAAAAACAGTTAAATAGTTATTACTATTTCACTAATTTTTCTACAAAGGAAAGCTTAAAAGTTTGAAAATGTAGGAGGATATATATTTAATGTATTGGGATATGTAATGATTATGTTTATATATAGCTTATAATTTAATTCAGATTTTCAGGGGCATATTGTATGTTATATCTATATTTTATAAAGTATATAAATACGAAGTATAAAGTATACAAATTCCATTTCTAAGTTACTTGTAAGTTTTTTTTAAAGTAATGTGTATAATGTATTTTTTCTCCATTGTACTTAGTATTGAATATTAAAAAGTTTATAATTTTATTCATTACTACTATTAGTACACTTAAGTAATTGTGATGGTATAATTTTATTAATGCAAGACCGTATGCATTTCCAGACGGATTACCAGGATTTAATACTTCACAAAGCAAGTATATTTATTCATATCAATACTTATATAGGAGAATGGAGTGTCTGTCTGTGGAATCGAACAAAACCCCTCATTTTTGAGTTTTCTTCACGACTTAGTATACACTGTCTGTCTGTTTGTCCAGATTTAACTAAAACACTACTACACTGATTTTTATGAAACTTGCACCATTTGAACAATATTTTCTTAGTTTAAAATCTACACTTTTTTTCATGTGCATATCTGCAACCGTTCAAAAGTATAGAACGTTTTCAATTTTCCTATACATTATTTATATGGGAAATTTACATCTAGATTCAAAACATTATTATTAAAAATCACCTTGGCGACCAAAAATATTTTTCGATAATATTGGGATAAACGATGCATTTTGATTGGCTGATGAGAAAATATCGCCAAATGTTGCCAAATGAATTAAAATACATCGCCTAATGAATATAAATATCGTCAGATAATAAAATTGTTGCAAAACGAGTCACAATATGGTTCTACATTTAAAAATACCATCACAATCGCAAAATTAGTGTCCAACTAATAAAACTAGTGTCAGTTGGTAAATTTAGTGGTGTAACCAGCGTTATTCATTTATGTATTAACTTATGTTTGTCCTATTATCATGTCCCCGTCACCTGTATATATTTTCATGTTCCCGTTACGTGTCTATATATTGTTCCCGTTATTACGATTGTAACGTCCTCTACATATTTTATGTCTTTCCCGCTGCGCCGGGAAAACTTCAGTCATGTAACTGCCTCTTACGGTGATGCGTATAAGGTTTCGTTCCTCCCCGAGATATTGTAATGTTAGGCATATGTGATTAAAAATGTTTATGTTCTATTCTTGAGCAGTTATTTAGTCAATACGCATTATAGTGGTAAAATTTTAAAGTTAATGTCATATATATATATATATATATATATATATATATATATATATATATATATATATATATATATATATATATATATATATATATATATATATATATATATATATATATAACATTTGTTTGCGGCAACTCTATATTTTCCAATACCCCTTAGGTTCATATTATCTTACTGAGTAAAAAATGACAGAAAGTATTTTCCAATTAAATTATCTTTTGAAACGTTTATACACATTACGCAAAAATACACATAAAGCTAAGCTATACCTAAAGCAAATATACGATATTGCAGATAATTGAAATTGAGGAACTCAAATAGGAATAAAGTACAAGGCCTTATCTTTGAAATCATTATTCTGGTGAGGATATAGCCGGGGAACTAAACGTGTGTTTGTTAAACTCCATGTAAGCAGCTTAGCTGCCGCTTTTTATTATGATGTACGCAAAATATTTTTACTATATTACTTATATTCCTATATAAGTAAAATACACTAAAATAGAGTTTGCCTTCTCCCAGAATTATCAAATATTTATTAAAAAATTAAATTTCTCAAAAAATTTAAAGTAATAAATTAACAAAAATATTTTGTTTTTGAAATGAAGCTGTTTTAAATTATATAAAATAAATTAATTAATTCGGTTATTTTATTAGTAATATATCTTCCAATGTTATTATCATTACCCATTTTGCCTATTCTTTACATATGCATACTACCTTTTTATATGTATGTGCCCATAAATGAAAAAAATATTTTTCTTCTTACATACAAATTTAAAAAAAATATTAATTAAAATTAAGCAATATGGAATAAAATTGAGCGAAAGTAACGCAAAAAACTTTTAGTGGTTATGCAGCAACAGTTATAACATAGCATTTTTTAAGGGAGGTGGACGTGGCCTCGAAATATTTTGAATAAATATCTTATTTACTAATTATATTCATTTCTAGGTTTCCTAAAATTATTCCATTCAAAAAAACGTTACTTGTTTACAGTTTTACAATATGTATGAATATAAAGATTATATATTTTTTACGTATTTCCATAAAAAAATAACTTCCACAAACCAGTAAAATAGTTATTACCACTTAACTAATTTTCCAACAAAGGAAAACTTAAATGTTTGAAAATGTAGAAGGAAAATATTTAAATTATCGGGATATGATTTGATTATTTTTATCTTTAGATCATAGTTTAATTTAGATTTTCGGCAGAATATTGATGGATATATCTGTATTTAAAAATATATATAATTAAAACGTATATATGCTTCATTACTAATTTGCTTTCATATGTTATCTTTTAAGTGTTTGTATATTCTTGAAAAATAAAAATTGAAAATCTATTAATATTGTAAGGTTTATTTTTATGTATTGTACTAAATATAGATAATTAAAAAAATATTAATTTAATTCATTGCTAGTTTCAATGTATTTAAGTAATTATGTTGGTATCCTTTTTTTAATGCATGTCCTCATGTAGTTCCAGATCCCATACCAGCAGTTAAAGCTGCAAGTGGTAGGTGTTAATATTCATATATTAAATAACGCTCTCACATTTTAATCAGCATTTTAAATGACAAATTCTACATTATAAAAAAATCATAATTAAAACTTCTGATTGTTCCATAAGGTATAGACTTTCAAATGTTGAAATAAAAAATATGTTTGTACTGTAGTCAAACAAATCATATATGTATATATATATATATATATATATATATATATATATATATATATATATACGCGGTCATTGAAAAACACTGTTTTTCCATACTCCGAATTGCAACAGTTGGTTAGTTTACAAAATTTCGTTACGCCCGCATTTTTATTTTGCCATTATGTAAGTCATTTTTGACGGTAAACCCTTTCAATTCATTGGTAAATAATTATTTTGATGATATCAGCTTAAATTTGAAAGAATATAAGCCTTATTATACTTAAAAATAGAAGTTTTGAAAAACGCTTTTCGAAACTTTAAATGAGCGGAAAATTGAGATGGCGTCATCTGTTGGCAATTTTGAAAACTAGATAACTATGATATTCATTTTTATGACGTATTAACTCAGTAAATTACACACTTCTGGGGTAGGCAAGATTATGGTAAGGTTAACGTCAATTATGATCGAAACAAACTACCAATAATGTTAGAAATTGAACTAAAACGCGGGAGATAACTGCAGGATGAAGTGGGGGTTGTTTGTTGCGTAGAGGGGTTAAATAATTTCCTAGTCTATACGCTCTTACATTAGCATGGTGTGAAAGTTCTGAGTGAGGTTTTCTAGTTCAGTTGTTTCCCCGTTCTTCTTACCATTTTTCAAAATCACGAAGCAGGGTATCGGAGTCTTTTGTATTGAATGTATAGCGAATCCTTGCTAATAACCCAGTGAATAGTTGTACTGCAACGAAAATTAAATCAACTAAACTATTCTCTTATTTTGGATAATAGAAATAATAATTACTTTTTAATTTCTATGGTTGCATTATATGTAAACAATGCGCTATTGGTGACGTATCGGGATGAACCTTGAAGGAAAGACTCGTCAACAATGTGTAACCCAAAACTACTCTTAAATAACAAACAGGAAAGATAACATCCCAATCTCAAAATCTCCATATCCCAACCAATGAGAATTAGTGAACCACATCAGATTTGCCTTGGATCTGCCTGTTCGACGGCAAGAGTCTTCGGTTGAATTACCGATATACAAAATTAAGACCTTTTGACCCTGAGTCCGGTACCATAAAAATAATAATTTCCAAAAACTGTAAAATAAGTATTACCATTTCACTAATTTTTTAAATGTTTGAAAATCTAGGAGGAAAATATTTAAATTATCGGGATATGTTCTGATTATATTTATTTTTAGATCATAATTTAATTCAGTTTTCGACGGAATATTGGAGGATATATGTATGTTTCAAAAAATTGTATAATTAAAACACGTATATATGCTTTATTACTAATTTGCTTCCAAATGTTTTCTTTTAAGTGTTTGTATATTTTTGAAAAATATTAATTGAAAATCTATTATCATTGTATGGTTTATTTTTACGTAATGTACTTAGTACAGAAAATTAAAAAAATATTAATTTAATTCATTTCTAGTTTCAATATATTTAAGTAAATGTGATTCTTTTATTTTTGCATGACCTTGTGTATTTCCAGAACCCTTAACAATCAGGTGCTAAAGTTGCAAGTGGTAAGTTTTTATATATCCATATATTTTATAAAATTCAGATTTAAAGCATTTTAAGCATCATGTTAAGTGATAATCTTCCAGTACTCGCACTTACACGTTAACAACACGGCACCACACGAAAACAATGCACAACAATTTAAAAATTGTTGTGCATTGTTTTCGTATGTTGCCGTGTAATGTACCCTAAAAATAACCTGTAATATCAAAATAAAAAAATAAAGTTATGATTATTTTTTTCTTTTTCTTATGACTTTTCAGATATTTATTAATTATTACTTGGTAATATAACAATCATAATTTAAATTCATTATACGTAAATAAATATATTTTTAAAAATACTTTTGATATTTTGAATGTTTGTACAGTTTTTATTTTTGTATCCATTCACGATACTTATTAAACAGTTTAATAAAATAAACAATGTTTGTTAAAAAAAACAATAAATGAGAGAAAGAAAAAAAAAACGATTTTTTTTTCTTAAAACCTTTACAGGGTAGGTGGCCGATAAGTAGGCCATAATCCCATGTTAAATCAAACACCCGCATTCTAAAAGTCTTAAGAAACAAGAACATACGTATAAAAATAACCTGTTTATAAGGAATATTACGAATTGAAAGCAAAACATTGATCTAAGAAAGGAACATGCTTAAAGGCAATGTGCAAAAAAATAATAGCTGAAAACATTAATGATTCTACTTATAATATATATAGTTCAAAAAATATTCATAATATAAAAATTCATGTATATATTATTTCAAAAAATAAGAATTTTAACGTGACTATTTTCAAATCTCTACGATGTTCTATTTGAATCTTATATATTTCCAGAGCTCATACCATGTGTACAAGTTGCAGGTGGTAAGTGTATATATTTATATGTTAAATATAATTCAGATTTTGACTCAAAATTATCAATGAGTCGCACATTATCAAAGCCATGCATATTTTGAATAGTAACATTATGCCTGGAAACGAATTATTTATAAAGAACAATCGACAATCAACTATCTTTTTTCATTTGTTAATATTTCATCAACTATGAGGTGGACCTTATACTAGAAAACTCTGAAATTATTATGTAAGTTAACAATGGACTGCTTTATTAGATGACAGGAATTAAAAATTTAACTAATATATTAAAATTTATATATGTTTAAAACGTTAATGACATATAAAATACTTGCTAGAAAACGGTAAATCATCTTCATTGACGATATATATATGCGTAGTTGCAGTCCCCACCATTGAGGCGATACATAAGAAAAGTTAATTTCTTTGGAATTATTAAATTTTTCCTTCAAGGCAAAATTTTACATATCTCGATAATTAGTCTAAACACATAAAATTACATTATTATATGATACTGATAAAAACGATTATTATTGGTAGCGAACTGCATTTTTTTTATTTTAAAATTTTAACAGTTAGGTTACTTTCCTTTTTAAATGCTAATTATTTTGTATCCAAAAGAATGTATGATAACTTATTTTATTTGTTTTGCAGGTTTGTAGATATTGAATATCTACATATTCTTTATGGATTTAACAGATGCACCTCAAGACAATATAGTATCTAAAAATAAAGAAAATTAAACTAGTTATGAAGTGGATTATTTACTATTTATAAGTTAAAAAATAAACTTGAAGATCGATATTTTACCACATAAAAACCACTTATCTTGAAGTTTTAAAATACCAAATGTATTTTTAGAAACATGATGCGTCAGCTTTGCAGTTATAGTTTTTTTTAACTATCTTTAATAATGGGGGAGACTGCTAAAATATATCTTGCCTTGAATTATTAGAGCTCAGTTCTAATGTATTTTTGACAAAGGTACATAAAAGTGCGTCTTATTTTTCCAAAATTTTAAATATGAAATTAACATGTGATGTGTATAGTTACAGTAATTGCAAAAACATTTGTTTAATATTTTTGGCCTGTTACTGCATTTTTTAGGTGTGCTATAAGACAAGAAAATACTTAGTAATTAAAAAAATCCAAAAGTAGGTAATGAGAAATGAAAGAAATGTTTTACGGCTACTGTAAAAACACTGCCCAAGCAAAGGATCATTAAAGCAAAATCATTTTACGGTCAGCTATACAAGTACAGCACATATGATGGAAAACTACCTACAACAAAAATAGTTTACTGCAAACTGTAAAAATTCAACACGTGATTAAAAAGTAAAGCAAAATTATTTTACAGAAAATTGTAAAAATACAGCACAGGGTGTAGGCATTCCTTTTAGAAGCACCCTGTGCTGTAACCTTATTTTTGTACAGTGTATAAGTTTTGTAGTTGTAGTTTGTGGTCTTCTGTAGTTTGGTAGTTTATATTTAAATTAATTTAAGAAAATAAAAATGTGGTAATGTTAAAAGTTTGTTTCATTTGTAAATGCCTAGTCCGCGAGTGTTTGTGGTAAAATTCCGTAAACATGTACTAATGAAAATATTTCAGAATAATGGTAAAAGTCATCAATGGCTAATAAGGCAATCATTAGTATAAATAATAAACATATCTTAAACAGTACCCTTGGTAATGTAAACCAGGCATTGTCGTGAGCGCAACAAATTAAATCACAGTGATTGAATTTGAAATTATATTTTTATTACTTTATATAATTTAAATTGTTTTAATGGGTATAGGATACATTTGACTATTTTTTATAATTTTTAAGATATCAATATAATGATGTTTTTTAAATATGTGTGCGAAGCGTATTAACGTAATCACATGGGCAAACATTAACATAAATTATAATTTTATCTTTAAAAATAAAAATGTATAACAATTTTTTTTTTTTATATAAGTCAAGAGAGTATTTCCAAAGAAATATATATTTACCTTTTTATAAAGTAAACAATCTGTTTAACAAACTGTATGTACAGATTTCTGTTAATTGCAAAAGATATTTTGAGAAAAATATTTGAAAAATAATCTCGCATTCCATTTCTTAAACTATTTTTAAAAACATATAATCTATATATGAGTCTTCCCCAAAAACAAATTAAAATGTTTTAAAATATTCTGTAGCAAATTTTTAACAGTTTCACAGTTCCCTCAAACAGATCTGGACTTATATCAATTAAATCTGATCAAGCATGAAAAAGTCATCACTGACAAAAATGAGTTTTAAGTTAAGTATTTAGACAATTTGTTATCAAAGTTTAATATTGATTTTAAAAAAAATAGTTGTACTTACCGTTGAAATATAATTTTGGTGTCGTTCGATTTAAAATAAAATAATCTAAAAGAATATGGGACACACACAGATTAAAAATGTTCCTTTACTTTTGAAGATTGCATATATGTGCACAGCACATTAAAATAAACATATGATCAAATATTTAAAAAAAATATAATTAAAAATTACAACAACGTGATCTGTCTTATTTATATAAGTCAAGAAAGTACTTTCTGAAAACTTTAATTTTATTTTTTTATAAACAAAATAATATGGTTAACAAACTGTCCTCACAGGCGTTTTTTATTTAAAAAAGAATTTTTGTGAGAAATAATTAAAAAAAACAATACCTATTTTCATTGGACAACCTTTTTTTTTAATACTAAAACATAAATTGTAATTTTTTCTAATTCCTCAAACCAAATGAATGTAATATGTTTAAAATTACTCCTTTTGGCAGTTTCTTCAAATATATCTGAACTTATATGAAATTAAACTTGATAAACATAAAAAAATTCGTAACTGATAAAATTAATTCAAACATATATCTTTAGGTAATTTTGTACCAAAATATGATATTAATTCGCACAAAACAAATAGTTGTATCTAAAGTATAAATATAATTGTGGTGTAATAAGATTCAAAATTTAATAAACCATCATTTAAAGCCATAAATATATATGGATATTTTTGATAATTTGTGTCTTATACCCTTTTAGCACTTCTAAATGAAATATAAACCAATTTTGCCAGGCTTCTTTAATCTTTCAATTCAGACAATTCCGACATTTCCTTAATATTGCAACAACGCTAAGCTTAGACGTTTAAACCATTATTCTCAAAATTGGATTTAAGACTTTGTTCCTTCCTGTCCCAAAGCCACAGATATATTGGGAATGGATATTCTAGCAATCACATATTCTTTTATAATGTGTTTTGAATATAAACGAAACCACCGAGCATATTTTAAGTGATTAAAGATCGGCACTGCAAACTATAAAAAATAATGAGAGTTATATTACTACATTGGAAATTCCCTCATTCATTCGAGGAAATCAAGATAAAGAAATCAATGTACATTGGATAAAAGCTCAAATAGGACTAAAATCAAACGTAAAAATTGATCTATTTGTAAATTAGGTACAGAAATATAAAAAAAATGTACCGAACCTTTTTATTTACGAATATCGAAATAAAATCCATAATTGGGAAATATTTTCATCAATAATGGCAACGGTGATAGGACCAGTCAGATAAAAGAAGAGAACTCGAATGGATTCTAAATGCTTCAAGTAAAATAATATTTGGCAATTTCTACAACAATCAATTTATTACAAATTAAGGTCGGACACAAAACATGTTATTGACAATCAAATAACAATAACAGAAAAATAATAAGAGCTGCAACTGCCCTTAAGCAAATGGAGATAGTCGGATCGGTCGATATATAATACACAAGAGCCCAGTTCAATTCAAATTGCAAAACAAGTTTTGCCTCTGCTTGGTGTGAACGAACCAACAGTAAGAAAGTCGACAAATATTTAATAACCAGAAATTGGTTATATCTGTGAAATTCAAATTGGCATCCATTGTCGTTAACAGTCATTCACCTGTACCTTCTTAACTTTTATGTCGACAATAACAGTTTTTCTTCTATTCTGGGAATTTAAGGTCCCAGAAAACTCATTTCAGCAATTTGAAATTTGGTTAATGAAATATGTAGATCCAAAATGGCTGCCAACAATGACAGAAACGGTTCTACACTGTAAAAAAGGTACTTAAAAATGAGTACCTAAACCTACTCTTTTTTCTTTAAGAACAATTGCATCGTAAATGAACGACGACGTACTTAAATTTTAGCAACCGTACTTTCACAAAAATGAGCATTGTGATTTAAAATTGCTAATATCAGCTTCTGTTCAAGCCATCTTAACAAAGCGAGCTGACAAACTTAAAATAGTTTTTCAGAAGATGGTTTTCTACATTACTTGATGTCGATTGCTTAAATGGAAACTGAGTTATTACGACTCAATTATCTTACTTTCCATTCTTTTGACACCCCTTTTTTAACATTTCTTCTGTTTATAACTTCTTCACGTCGCCCTGGTAGTACATGGGATGAGGAACTGGACTGTGGTGTCTTAGGATCTGGGTTCGATTCCAGGTAAGTCTTGGTTATAATTGTTGAGATTTATTGAATGAGATTTATGAAGGCAGCTTATGTAAACTAGCATCTGATATTTTTATTTAGTAAATATTTTAGTTTACATACAAAGCTTATTTTTTAGTGCATAGCTCCTTTTTGAGTACATGTCTTTTTTCAAAATGGAAACTTATGTATTCGGAGACATGATAAGCATCTAATGTAATAAAAAAAATTACTACATTTTATTCGCTTTTGAACACCTATTTATACCAGTGTATTTATGATAAAAGAAATATATCTAAACCATAAACAAACTCCGTCAATTGGTTTCTTAATAGTGTACTGATTTAAAATAAAAATTCTATAAGTTTTTGATAGTTAGAAGTGGGTTAAAACTTGATGGTAATATTCAAGATGGTTGCTGTAGGTTGCTTTACAAAATCGGTATGGCGGTTTGTATTTCCCTCTCTCACAATAAAAGTGACAAAGTAAATACTCTGGGGAATTGATCTGTTATCATTGTGACACTCCACGTCATGATTTCATTTTTCATTAAATTTTTATGTGAGGATATTTTTCTTCAACTGAGTCTTAAATCTTTTTTTTTAATATCAGTTTCAAATTATGATGTGGATAACAGTGACATGGATATGACGTGGATTTCAAATTATGAGTATGATACCAGCATTGCATATCACACTGCTATAAATGCTTTTAATGGACAATCTTTAACATTTAATTAATGTAATATGCAGTGTTGAAGGGTCCAGTCATCGGTAGATTCGCCAATAACCGCGCAAAAATGAAAAAACATTTTTTTTTAAAATTGATATTTTATTAATTAAAAAATGTTTTAAATGCATTTGTTTACTTTATTTAATTTTCCCTTCCTTTAAACGTTGAAAACGACCCAAAAAGTGAAGCCATTAAATAAGTTTAAACCGAAAACGCTCGGAAACTAAACCCGTACTTTCTACTCGTGCCAAGAATCAAGAATTTTGGCGATTAAAACATCTAAAACTTCGCCAAGTCATCTGTAACCAAGACCGAATCTCTTTTACGAGTGTCAACCAATCAGATTCGTGCTCAAAACATTCCCTTCAGCCAGGTCAGGATTGAGACTAGCTGATTTGGCAAGTTTCTAAGCTGATTTGGCCTGCTAGTCATCTGTGGATTTCACAGCTTCTTCAAGGCAACCTTGGACAGTCGTTTCGTGCACAGTAAGATTGCCAGATTGGCTTTGTAAGGCCATATTTGGCAGTAGAGATTTTTTGGTTTTTAATTATTTTCGCATTTAGTATTATTATTTTAGTATTTAGTATTTTAATTATTATTCATATTTAGCCTATATTTTTTCATTAAATCGTCTAACTTGTCATTTCGTTTTAAGTTCGTTTGTTTTTGTGTTTTCGTTTTTTCGTCTGACTTTTCATTATTTTAAAGAATTGTTTGTCTAAAAACAATTCTTATTACGTTATGGAAAACGGTTTTTCCGTATAAAAAAGTTGCAAACAACTAATTACCTAAAATAAAATCATTAACACATTGTTTCCAAAAAATATTCTGTATAAGTAAAAAAAAATATTTCAAAAATTAAGAAATTCAAGAAATGTTTTGAAAAAGTTCCTTATAGGTTGACAGAAAAGCAAGTTAATTTTTATTACGTTATTATTTAATTTTTTATACGTTTATATTGCTCAACTAACGGTTTTGTTTTGAATGAACGTTATTCCTACGTCCAAAAAACTCGTAAACTAGTGCTACTTTAAATATGTATTCAGTAATACAACACATATCCTTTTTTTATTTTATTTATTATATTGACAAATATAGATGTGTAAATATAAAGACATCGGCATACTCAAACGGAACAATTTGGCTAATTATAATTAAATATAATGACATTGCATTGTATTGAAAATATTTTTTTAAAATATTTAAACAGTATAACCCAGGAGTAATATAAAAATAAATCGAAGTATGTAAATGAACAATTATAAATTAGAAAAAAGGTTGGTTGGTTTATGAAACAGTTGACAAAAAAACAATTGTCCCGCTGTCCATATAACCAAACCCGCCGACATATAGCCTAACCCGTAGTGATTTGATTAAATGTTGGGGGGAATGATGTTCATTTATACATTATTTTTGGTCCTTATTTACTTTGACTTCTTTTGAAGTGCTATGTACTGAATTAATTAAAAAAATATTAACAGAATGCTATGGAACATGGAGACTTTCAAAAAATAAATTAATTTGTTGTTTAGAATTTTTTAGAAACAGACATTTTAGAAGCATACGCCAATTTCTTATTTCATTTTGTGGTACTTTCAACGTAAATACAGTCCGTTATCATTTTTAGCAATTTTCCTGTGATTTTGCTTTTTACCAAACATCTCAATAATGAATATCAGAAGGGTCGTGAGTTAAATGAAAAGGGACAAATATAAATACCCGTGGAAAGTATTTCGTAAAATATTCTCCCACAAAACAGAGGAGGAGGCGGGGATTAACTACAACAATAGTTGACGGTCGCAAGGCTATTACCTCGGTGTGGGGCACATGCCGCTCGGGGCGATGACCATCGCAAAAAATCACGCCTCGCCACTGGTAATATGCATAGAGTAATGATACAAATAGAGGAATAAAAATGCCGATTTCCCGTGTCCATCATTGAAACCACGTGATGTGTGGAAATGCCAATTCATTCATGCGCCAATATTACTTGGCAGGCATTGGCGACTTTAAGAACTAAACGATATCGAAGTATTGTAATATGGTTTTGTGTTTAGTTTTGTATTTAAATATCGTTTTTTTTTTTACCGAGTGGCAGAATTTAAGGGAGTTTAACAGATATATTTAGGAGATTTTTTTTACTTTGTAGTTTTGAAATAATTGCATTACGTTTTTATGTAAAAAAATTTACCATATGCGAAGATCTTTCAATTGTTATTTTGTATACTTCACTAAGAAAATATGAACAATAAAACCTGAAAAATATAAAGGGTTTCGCTTTTTCGAGTATTGAACACAAATAAAATATTTTCGTTTCGTTCATGAAGAGGAAATATTTAGCGCATATTATTTGAAAATAAGTAAATACGTACATATATGTTAAGAAGTTGAATACGGACAGAAATCCTTATCACCAAAAAAGAAGAAAGTGCGCCAAATTTTGAACTCCTGCAGATGTCTGAATGTTGGTTTTTGCCACGTGATGTTGGTTTTTCTTTTCAATGTTTACACCGCGGCCTTACGAGAGTCTGGTATTGAAGGCGCTCTCTGTTTAATATTACAACTCTCTGGTAATATGTTGCTACGTCAGTTAGTTCACCTGTCACATAGACGTAAGTTCACCTGCCAGTTAGAAAACATGTTGGTTTTTATGTATTTCTGCCTATGTTATTTTGAAAATGGGTAAATGTGAAATTGTTCACAAATAAGCAGGTATTTGATAAACCGCATGGAAATTATGATTACTAAATTACAGCAGATCATCATTAGCGAAGATATACTCAAATTCAAGTAATCGTAGTTTTTGAAAAATGTGCAGTGTTATTTAATATTAATCATATCAGATTCTGTTCAAGCTATCTTAACAAAGCGACCTAACAAACTTAAAATAATTGTTCAGAAGATGGTTTTCCACATTATTTGATCTCGATTGTGCTTAAACGGAAGATGAGCTATTACGACTCCATTATCATACTTCCCATTCTTTTGGCACACCTTTTTAACATTTATTTAGTTTATAACTTCTTTAACTTGCCCTGGTATTACAACAGATAAAGCACTGGACTGCGGTGCCGATCTGGGTTCGATTCTCGGTAAGTCTTGTTTGTAATTGTTGGCATTTATTGAAAGTGATTTTTGAAGGGATGACATTTGCAAGGAATGAAGGTATGGCACATGAAGGATGAGTGGTTTATGAAGGTATGCCACATGAATGAAACTAATTTATTTAGGTATGACCTTTGGAAAAAATTAAATTATGACATATGAAGGATGAGTGATTTACGAAGGTATGACATTTGGAATAAATGAAGTTATTGCACATGAAGGATGAGTGGTTTATGAAGGTATGACACAAGAAGAAAAGTGATTTATTAAGGTATGACATTTGGAATAAATTAAGTTATGAGATATGAAGGATGAGTGATTTACGAAGGTATGACATTTGGAAGAAATGAAGTTATGGCACATGAAGGTTGAGTGATTTATGAAAGGTATAACACATGAAGGAAAGTGATTTATTAAAGTATAACATTTGGAATAAATTAAGTTATGACATATGAAGGATGAGTGATTTACGAAGGTATGACATTTGGAATAAATGAAGTTATTGCACATGAAGGATGAGTGGTTTATGAAGGTATGACACAAGAAGAAAAGTGATTTATTAAGGTATGACATTTGGAATAAATTAAGTTATGAGATATGAAGGATGAGTGATTTACGAAGGTATGACATTTGGAAGAAATGAAGTTATGGCACATGAAGGTTGAGTGATTTATGAAAGGTATAACACATGAAGGAAAGTGATTTATTAAAGTATAACATTTGGAATAAATTAAGTTATGACATATGAAGGATGAGTGATTTACGAAGGTATGACATTTGGAATAAATGAAGTTATTGCACATGAAGGATGAGTGGTTTATGAAGGTATGACACAAGAAGAAAAGTGATTTATTAAGGTATGACATTTGGAATAAATTAAGTTATGAGATATGAAGGATGAGTGATTTACGAAGGTATGACATTTGGAAGAAATGAAGTTATGGCACATGAAGGTTGAGTGATTTATGAAGCTATGACATTTGGAAGAAATGTAGTTATGACAAATGAAGGATGAGTGATTTATAAAGGTATGACACATGAATGAAAGTGATTTATGAAGATATGACACATTAAGGAAAATGATTTATAAAGGTATGGGGTTTATTGTAAGTAATTTATGAAGGTATGAAGGTAAACGAGAAGTGATTTCTCAAGGTGGTTTATGAAGGCAGCCTATGTAGGCAAGCAACTGCTTCTTTTATTAATTGTGCTCATCTTTGAGTGTGTCTTTTTCCAAAATGAAATTTATGTATCCGGTGCCATGATAAGTATCTAATGTAATCAAACATGATTTATTTTACTCATTTTTGAATACCTATTCGTAAGGGTGTATGGGACACCAAATCATCAATAAGGTGAGAATATCAATCTAGATACATCAAAATAGCTAGCGTGAACAGCATTCCTAACCGATTATCTCAAGTTATTTAAGCAACGTTTGATTTACAAAGTAATAATTTTGAGTGGCATTATATCATTCTGAAACGGCATATTTATATTTTACGTTATTTACAACAAAATAAAAATTTATTTTGTATTTGTTACGTTATGTACATTGGTATTTACTATATTGGCAATATATTAATTTATTTATAAAATGTGTGTCAATTATTAATGCTGGTTGGTGGAAAACCGCATGTGGTTACCTATACAACTCATAACTCAAATTATGTGGAGATATGAGCGGTGGTTCCGAAAATACGTAAAAACACTCATTTTGATTTTATATTTATAACAATCTCCGCAAATTGTCTTGTAGTGCGGTTGTCTTAAATATTTAAAATCACAGAATTTGAAACTACAAGTTTAAGAGCAGTGGAATAATTAAAAGAGGTGAAGCTTAACGTTTTTTTTACAGCTAATGAAAACAAATCAGAAGTAGGTATATATTCTATAGTTTTTGCAATACATGCAATCTCAGTACAATATTAAATATTTACAACTCTGCCGATAAGGCATAATGCAATGGAATTGAAGGTTTTGCTATATATAAAAAAATTGCGTTCGATTGCTAATAAACATTTTTTTGTTGTAATAACAAAAAGTAATTGATATTTCTTAATATGAGACATATATCGGGTGTTATAAATATTTTTCATCATCTAAAATTGTGAAACATCTGTTCTGTGAGGATATTTCTAGAAAGTAATTTGTTTGGCCAGCTTTCTAAAAAAAGAGGACTTCAATTGATCCTCAATGAAAACAACCTTTAATAAAAGTAAAAAAAGTAAAATGCAATAAAAGTAAAATACTCAATATACCCTAAGTAACCCTCAATAAAAGTAAAATGCGCAATATACAGTTCCATTCAATAATAGTGTGGCAAATGTAAAATTGAGATATAAAGATATAACAAATAAATGGAAAAATTTTATTTGAAGAAAATAAAAATATATGGTCTAAAAGTCGAGTCTAGCAAGAGTTTCTCACAGTTGCACTCAATCATAAGAAACAATGAAGGCTACCTTAGCTCTTTTCCTATTCGCTGCCTTCGTGGCATTAGGTAAGAACTTTTTTAATCATTATCCGTATTTCCACTGAAACGTTATATTGTGTTATATATGGCATGAAAGATAAATGTCTTAAAAGATTATTTTGTGTTTCGGAAATCGCTTTTGGAAAACTCATGTTATTAATAACACGTTTGTGTAAAGTCACCAAGTTTATAATTTTTTATTTGTAACTAATCTTGTGCTTACTAGCATGCAAGTTCGGTAATTATCGCAAGATCATTCCCCCCTCCCCCACAAACACACACTCTTTCGTTAGAGCTAAACAATAGTTAAAGTTTTGCGATCTGCCTTTAGATTGCAGCATGATCGACGGCAAGTTTAAAAAAAAAGATAAAATACATTATTATAAAGTACAATTCGTCACTTTTCCATCAAATTATATTGCTTTAAACCTCATGTGCTAAGATCCGCCACACCCAAGGGTATATATATATATATATATATATATATATATATATATATATATATATATATATATATATATATATATATATATATATATATATATATATATATATATATATATATATATATATATATATATATATATATATATATATATATATATATATTATTTTTATGTAAACTAAAAATAAAATCTTTTTAAAATGAGTTTAAACGTGTTTATAACTAACGTCTATGTATTTTAACGCTTTATTTTATTTTGTATTTTAGCTCTAGGAGGTATGTATCACATTTTGAATTAAAATAAGGATAAGAAAGTATTGACACAAATCTGAAATTTAAAAATTTTTACAACGCTCAGAATTGTTTTAATAAGCAACTATAATAACAACTTTCAAAGAAAAAATGCCGTGTGGATTAGATCAAATATATGACTATATTATACAAAAAATAAATAAGAGTTATAGAATGTATAATTGCTATTATATACGTTTTGTATTTATTTGTTCTAGAAGTTTTTATTCCACTGTCTTAATTTTTCTACACATCCTTAATTAAGACTCATAGCATTTTGAGTGATAATAATATATTGTAAAAATAGTATATAATATTAAATGGTCTATAATATCTATTACTTATTTACAATACTTATACACTTTCATGAATATTTTGTGTATGATAGTACATTTTTTTTAATTAAAATTTATACTATTAAATATTTCGTTTTTATATCTGTATAATGAGTTATTCAATATTTATTTAGTACATTTATTCAATTGATAACTTATACCAATATATTTAGCGTGATTGTATCTTTTTATTAATATTTGACATTTTACATTTCCAGTCGCAGCGGGTAATTAAAATTAAAATATTTATGTACCAAACGTATAAATAAAATGTGAACACCACTATATAAGTAAAATGCATTACACATAGATATATTTTTAAATGAAGGTATTTATTACGTGTGCAATATTTGTATATACTTAATAATTTGCATTACTAGTTTGAAATGTTGAAAAAGTTACAGAAAGATAACGAAAGTTATTAACAAAATATATGTATATACACACACACACACACACACACACACACACACACACACACACACACACACACACACACACACACACACACACACACACACACACACACACACACACACACACACACACACACACACACACACACACACACACACACACACACACACAAAATTGAATTTTTAAAAAAAAATTCTATATATTATTCCTATTGAACATTTACATTGGATCTTTTCTTCAAACCATTCTTGTTAAAAGATACCTTGGCGACCAAAAAAAATTTTCAACAATATTGGCGAATTTCTACTATTGCGATTTTTTTTTGAAAAATCCATTTATTAATCATCAAATTATATGAATCTGTCGTTAACCAAAATCTCACCAACCAAATCAGTAAGGTAAACTTGCTGTTTCATCTAATTTCATGAATACCCTTTCATGCCCCGTACAAGCTTGGTTTTGTTTTAAATTCCTAAAGGCATCGGTGATTAAATTCCTATTCAACGTCATTACATTTATGCCAATCGTGCTATTTGAAACGGAGAGAAAAAGTGCTAGTGTCGGAATGGACCACCCGAGAAATTTAACTAATGGTTTCTCTCTTTATACTTTCATGTAACTGAGTTTAAAGGTTCGACCTCCAAAAGATATATTCAAGTTCCATAATGAACATTTAACAATTAATCAATACTTATATATAAGAATGGAGTGTCTGTCTGTGGAATCGAACAAAACCCCTCATTTTGAGTTTTCTTCACGAATTAGGATATACTGATTCCGAAAATCACATTAGAATTTTTTTTGTCTGTCTGTCTGTCTGTTTGTCCGGATTTAACTCAAAAACGACAGAACGAATTTTTATGAAACTTGCGCCATTTTAACAATATTTCCTCCATTTAAAATCTGCACTTTGTTTCATGTCGATACCTATAACCGTTCAAAAGTTATAGAACTTTTTCCATTTTCCTATACGTTATTCCTATTGGAAATTTAACTGTAGATCTATCTTCCCTTCATAACATGATTTTTAAAAATCACCTTGGCTACCAAATATATTTTTTGATGATACGGATAAACGATGCATTTTGATTGGCTGATGAGTGAATATCGCCAAATGTTGCCAAATGAATTTAAAACATCGCCAAATGAATGAAAATGTCGCCAAGAAAAATTAAAATATCGCCAAAAAAATCGCCAAAAAAAAAATGCCAAATAAATAAAATGTTGCCAAACAATTAAAAATATCGCCAAGTGAATAAAAATGTTGCCAAATGAGCTAAAATATACCTTAATATTTAAAAATGGCGAAATTAGTGTCCAAATAATAAAATTAATGTCAATGGGGGAAATTAGTGGCAGAATTTTAAAATTAATGTCAACATGAACAAAATACAGTAAAACGATAGTAAAACACTCGAATTAGTGGGAAAATAGTAAACATTATATTTCATCAACATATCATAAATACTAAGAAAATTTTATTGTTTATTTTACGAATACTTTATGAGGTTCAACCAACAACCAATGAGTTTTAAGAACAAATCGTCAAATTACAACTTGATCATTACTCAAAATTTTTTTAAATATCTATATATAAAAAAAAGTGCCTGGAACTTTGTCTTTTCAATTTGACGATTAGTCAAAAGTACATTTGGAAGTACAGAAGAATGCATATTGTCGTGGAGTAGATTGGCTAGTACATTTTTTTGGATTGCGTTGTGTTATTTTTTTTGTATCTTTATGAATAATGCCGTCTTGGAAAAAATACATACATACAAATAACATTACTTTTAAAACGGTGCTTTATTGACACATTAAATTAAATAGGAGAAAACTTATGGTTGGGGGGTTATGTGCAATAACGTGCTACTGACTCACGTGTACCGGTGGGGGAGAGTTCCGTCAGAGGCGATTTAGCTGGTTGTTTGGGGTGTGGATGACCGGCTACCAGGGGCGTTACCATAAAGGTGGATTCTGACGTCTGGTGTCATGACATTAGGGACTTGTCGTTGTTCAGGGGCACGTCTGGTTCCGCAGCTCAGTGGCGTTGGTACGAAGTGGGAGCTCTGCCGTCTGCTGTTATGGCATTCAGGACTTTTCCTTCTCCAGGGGCGCGTCTGGTTCCGAAGCTCAGTGGCGTTAGTATGAAGTGGGAGCGCTGCCGTCTGGTGTCATGGCATTTGGGACTTTTCCCTCTCGGCGCATGAGGACGGGAGACGATAGAGCAAAAATTTACCCGTATCTCTTGGGCAAAGGCAGAGTTGTAAGTGATGTGGGAAACCTTGAATTTCCCACGGTGGTGTCTTGGGATGGGGGGTTGTAATTCTACATAATTACTAAAACCCACCACTTGGAATTCGCTCCGCCCTTCCTGGTCACCCCTCCTGGCCAATCCTGGCGTGGTTGTAAAAATGGCTCAGTGACGAAACTCCCCCACATTGTTACCCCGTCATAAAACCGGCGACCGCCAGTCTAGCCATCTGACCAAATTGCACAAAGTACAAAATAGGTCAAATCCCTATGTAAAAATTGCAACGTGACTGCACACTGTCACAGTACCCCCCTTCCACTAATTAAAAAAAAATTTAAAAACACAATAAAATACAATTTTTACATATATCAAATTTGGGTTGGTAATTTTTAACATTTCTAAATTTTGGTCTTGAACCTCATTTACATTTCATAATCACAACTGACACGCTTGGTAACTCACATTTATAACATTTGGTCTTGAACCTAATTTTACATTGCTCATCTTATAATTGTTCCAGAATGTTAATTTGTAATGAAGGTCTTAAACCTCCTTGTATCAAGGCAAATTACGTAGGAAAGTCTTTAACTTTTCCCGCGAAAAACCTGAGTTCTCGCATTACCTGTTCATGGGTATTTGTATATAGCAAATTGTCCTGTTAAAAGTTCTTTAAACCTTTGTATGGACATCCTTCGGTTTTCTTTTTATCTTCTGGAAATCTCAATGGAAAGTTATAAAAAGTCAGTCATACCACTTAGCCAAAATCACACATATCCCCAAAAGTTCATATTTCTAAAAGTTCGTATTGTCTGTATAAAGTTCGATTTTCCTTATAAAAGTGTCATATTAGTTTCCAATTAATAGCACCAAAATTAAAATTAAAAGTACACAAAATTTAATACAGTTATACACTTTAAAACACACAATATCTCCATGCGAAATGAGTCGCAAAATACCTTTACTAATGCTCCTATATTTACGCTAACTCGTCACATTTTTTTTTATATACTAATAATGTATTTTTTTTTTTTACAATTATTCTTCCTGTCACAATTAATTGCATTATTAGTTAAAATCATTTATATAATTATTCAATTATACAGAAAAACATGTTTGATAGTCTCGTCAATCACACATAATTCATTGATTCTTAACAGTTTTTTTTTAATTAAATACGTTATACTGTAAACACGTCACACACATTTTTCCTCTCTTTTTTTTTTTATAACAACACATATTTAGAAATAATCATTATCTAATTCTACACAATATCAATCAATAATAATCAAGATGCTTTTAATTGTCAATATATTTCAATTCACACAGAAATGAAACGTACCATCTCAATCATTCACGAAAAAGCCACATTCTATTAACCTAAAAAAAAAAAAAAAACGCGCAATCTTCCAGCGGCTTCAAACCGAAACCCTCGTCTGCACCCTCTCTTTACTCTCGCATCAGAGCTTAGCAAAACCCCCCGCGAAAAAAGATTGTCCCACCAAGGTCGACCCTATTCAACCGAAACAAACCCCTGGACTTTCGTCCTCTTAACAATCAAACCAAAAAAAAAAAAAATCTTCCTACACCCCGAAACGAAGTGAAGCGGGAAACAGGTCCCTCGGTCCCTCGATTGTTTACGCATTTCCCGAACTCCGACTAAGGACCATGTGGCACTCAAATCGTCTGACCGCTTTTCCATTAAAAGCACAGGTAAGGTTTCGTATCACTCCGTTTTTTTCCTTCAAATTTCATTGTAAATTGAATGATTTGCCATACCACTAAGAATTATTTCCCCTAAACGTGTTTAGTTCGTTTAATTCTCACATGTGCTCGCACAAATTTTTGTCGCCAAACTTGGCGCCACACGCCAATGTTGTAAATGGAAAATTTCTCTTCCTTTCCATAAACAATTATTTTATACCTGATATTAATTCTGGGAATATCTAACTCATTTTAATGCATAACGATTTAACCTTGTAATATTTTACCTAACTATGAAATAGTTTATACACCTTTCAATCGACGCCAAGAGATAAATTTTCACTTGTTGCCCGTAGAACCTCTACCCGGCAGAACAAATGTTCTACATCAAAACATGTCTAATCCCTTTATTTCAGCAATCAACACCTATTTCTACCCATTGGAAAAATCTTATGTGCATTTAATAATTGACAACCATTTTCCCTATTTTTCCCATAATAATCGCCAATTTATCTTCCATGCCATCAATGATGCCAAGACGCGTGCACCTCTTGCAACCCTAAAACGTCGACGGGTCAAAACCGGTGACCCCTCTTTTCTGCTCTCCCCTACTACAGAGCGGCTAGCCTCCAAAATAGGCATCGAAACTCGTCTCCCCCCCTCCCGGGGGTTCAGTCAACAGAACAACAACAAAAAAAAGCGCTCCTAGGAAATGTCTTACAGCCGGTCTACAAATGGGTGAAATTATTTTTTTTATTTATTTATTTCATTATTGAATACCAGATACTTTTTTTTATCCCAATATAATTTTATGCCTTTATACACAAAATTACATTATTATTATACACAATATTTTATGTATTTTCCACAAATTACCCTATGCATTTTTTTTTGTACACATATTATATGTTATACTTACATACAAAATTTTATTTATTGATTTTGAACACAATTGTATGACTTTCCACACAACTTATTTCATTCATATTTTTGTTGAATACCTCAATTGCATACTGTTTATTTATTTATTTATGCTGTATTACATAACACCATGTTACCTGAGTTATTTATTATACAACAGTATACAAAACTCCCACACCCTCAAACTAATCCAAATGGATTTTACGCTTCTCAATTTTTTTTAATCTTGAGGTTGAAACCTTATATTCTGACTGTAATTCATCTTTTATTGTCACGATATTTTTTTAATTTACTCGGACGATTTCAAAAGGACCGATGAATTGAGATTTAAATTTTGTTTTATCTTCTAATAAAACAATATCACCAATGTTAAAATTGATTTGACAGCTTTTACTGAGTTGCCTCTCGATTTGCTTATCTTGACATAATTTTATGTTTTGTTTTGTCTGCGCATACACATTTTTTAACTGTTCCCTCAACCGGAAAACGTAGTTTGGCACAGACAAATCTAATTCTGCAAGACTCTCGATTTTCTCAGTGAACAAAATAGGCAGTTGTCTTCCAAAGAATACCTCAGCTGGGGTTTTGTTCGTTGTCGAGTGGATTGCAGTATTATAGTAATAAACGTGCAGTTGAACAGCCAATTCTAAATTTTGTCCTTCGAGTTTGAATGCCTTTACAGTATTTTTTAAACTCAAATTCGGTCGTTCTATCTGAGAATTTTGAAATGGTGAAAACGCCAATCAATTTGAAATTTTTACACCCAATAATTCGTTCATTTTCCTGAAAATCTCCCCTGTAAAAACTGATCCCAGATCTGTCTTTATTCGTTTAGCAGGCGAAAAAGCTGTATAGTATTTTATGAAACACTTAGCTATTGTCAAAGCAGTCATATCGCTAATTAGATACGCCTGTAAAAATTTTGAAAATGTGTCAAGTATAGTAAGGATATATTTCCGCCCTATTTCAACGTAAGTTATATCTGCCGATAATTCTTCGCCCGGTTTATCTGCAATATAACTTCTCCCTGCAGGAAACCTCCTTTGCCTATTAAGTTTTGTCTTGCCACAACAAATGCACGACTTTATGTAATTTGAACAATCGGCATACATACCTGGCCATATATATAACCTTTTAATCATTTCATAACATTTGTCTACCCCTAAATGAGTTTTATGTACTATTTTTAAGGCTTCTTTTATTAGAGATTCCGGCAGAACTATTTTTTTTCCTATTTCATTAACTTCTGCTTGCTTTTCCCATTTAATACACATTACTAATTAAGAATCCTCATCAATATAAAACTGGTCTAAATTCTTTTTAGGTTTTATATTCCCCAAAGCCAAATCTTTCCTAATTTCTGAGATAGCTCTATCTTTATTTTGCTCTTCCAGAATTTTAGCAATAGACAATATTTCTAATTTTTCCAAAGGCTGAGATATATTTAAATTTCCCACGTTACTATTATTTTGCGAATTTTTTTCATACTTAACCCTTTCTGAAACACTCTCCATTTCTATTCCGTTCTACTGTCTAGACAATATTTCCTCTTTTCTTAGCGCTTTTTCAGGAAATAATTGATCATCACATTCTTGTAATTTCATTCGCGAAAAATAATCTGCCAAATAATTACTCTTTCCCGAAATGTGTTGGAATGTGAAATCATAACTGCTTAGTTCTAGCAACCAATTGCAAATAATAGACGTTGGATTTTGAATTTTTAAATGATACTTAAGACACGAATGGTCCGAAAGTATTGTAAAATGCCTTCCGTATAAGAAATCTCTAAAATGTCTGACAGTTTCAATAATTGCCATTAATTCTAATTTTGTAGCAGGGTAACGTGACTGCGTGTTGTTCAGTTTTTTACTGAAATAAGCAATTGGACGTAAATGTCCATTCTCCTCTTGTAATAATATTCCAGATAAATTCTCCTTTGATCCATCCGTATTTATTACAAAGTCTTTGTTAAAGTCAGGTTGGATTACGAACGGTTCGTTGAAAAATTGTTTTTGTAATTCCCGAAAAGCATTTTCACAGTCCATGTCCCACCGAAATTTTGTCTTTTTGCACGTTAATTTTTCTAATGGAGTCACGATTTTTGAGTAATTTGGGATTAAATTTCTATAAAATCCTGTCATACCTATCAGTCTTTTTACCTCTCTCACGCTTTTTGGTGTATTGAATTCTGTAATACGCCCTGAATTTCTTTTATTTGGTTTTATACCTGTTTCTGATAACTCGTATCCCAAATAATCTATCTTATCTAAAAAGAAATTGCATTTAGCAGGTGCTAATGTTAGATTATAATGTTTTAATTTTTGAAACACTCTATCTAGTTTTTCCAACATTTCATCGAAAGTCTTGGCTGCTATAATAATATCATCGAGGTAAAAATATACATTTTCGCAGATATCTTTTAATACTAACTCCATCAGTTCTGTAAAATAACTTCCGCTATTTTTCGAGCCGAAAACCAATCTATTATAGCAATAATTTCCAAATATAGAAGTAAATGCGAAATAGCTTCTCATTTCCTCTGGTATCGCCATTTGGTGAAATGCATTTGCTAAATCCAGGGTAGTATAAAATTTATTTCCAGACAATTTGGTAATTAACTCTCTTATTCTGGGAGGATGTATCTGTTTGGGAACCACAATCGAATTAAGTAAACGCATGTCAACAGCTAGTCTTAAACGAATAGGATCTCCCGGTTTATTTTGCTTTTTTTTTACCAAAACCATAGGTGCACTCCATAAAGAATCACTTTGTGATATAATCCCAGCGTCTAGTAACTCATCAATTTGTTCTTTTGCTTGCTTTTGAATGGCAAATGGAATAGCGTATGCCTTAGACGCTCTAGGCACATCGCTTAAAAGTTCCATTTTTGGTATATATGCGTCACAATGCCCCAACGATTTAAGAGTTGACGAAAATACCTCGCGATTTTGTCTCAGTAATTTCTCTAAACGGTCCCTTTCTTCCGCTTTTAAATGTCCAAGATCAAAGTTATTGATTGAAAATTCCTTTATTCTTAATTCCCTAATTTCTGGAGTCGCCTGAATTAGATTAACTTCTTGTATTTCTAACGCGTTTATTCCATAATTATCGTCTTGTACTTCGAATTGTGTTTCGGCATCACCCACTTTCATTCTTTTATTTAACATGACAGTTTGCTGTTCTAAATTTTTTACAACAATCAAAATTTGGTTATTTTTCGTTTGGCACACAGTCGGTAAAATCTCTACATTTGATCTTAAGGCTTTAGGCTGAAATACAATTTCCACGCCATCATCAATTTTATCCTTAAGTTTAACTTCAATAACGCGAGATTCTCCGGGTTCTAAGAAAACTTTTGTTTTTGTCGCACCTGGGGTAATTAGTATATTACAATTTTGTTCCATGTGACCACCTTGTATATCTAATTCCTGGTCTTCAAATTTGAAATAACATTTTTCTAAATTTATTTCCGTTTTATACTTCCTTATTATATCGAAGCCAATTATTCCATCATAACGATTATTGATTTTGTTCTTAGTTACAAAGAAGGGATGGGTAATTGATTTATTACCTAATTTTATGCGTATTTCCGCACAACATATAAATTTTACCACAGATCCTGTTACAGTTGATATTGTTACCTCTCGTGATAAAACCTTTATTTTTTGTGTGTTTTTCAACTCGTAATAAATATGAGGACTGACTAAACTCACACTTGAACCACAGTCTATAAGAGCTCTAAACTTAATTTTTCCGGCAACTACATCTATCGTTGGTAACTCATATGTATTTAAATCGCTGACCACATTAACTTTCGCCAATTCATTGTTATCTTTTTGTCCAATATTTTCATAATCGTCCCTCAATTGATTTTGTTTTATCAGGGGATTAAGAGACGAATTTACATCTCCCGATCCCCTCCTGTCTCTAAAAAATTACTGCGTTCGCCCTCGTTTGTTGCATCTTCTTGTCTTAATTCAGACCCCTGCCCAATTGGTTTCCTACCTGAATTAAAGTTTGTTTTTCCACGAAATCTCCTGTTACCTCGCTCGGAAAAATTTCCCCTGTCCGTTCTATTCTCGTCGTAATTTTGTCTTGCAAAATTCCGTGTATTTCGATTTTCCGCAAATTGTTGTCTAAAATTTCCCCTACCAAAAGAATTGCGATTGAATTCATTCGAAGGATATTGTTTTCGATTAAAATTTCCATATCCGCTTCTTTGCTCAATCTCGCTATCGTTAGTGCGCTCGGCAGCTATTTTAATATTCCTATACGTCTCACATTCCGCAAAATAATGATTTGTATCCCCGCATGCAATGCAGTATTTAGAGGGTTTTTCCAATTCTGCCTTTCTGGCAAAACCAATACTTAGATTATTAATATCTTCCCTTAACTCCGATAACTGTTTTTCCACATTATATTCAGAGCGTTCAAATACTTTGTTGTGATCCGTAAGTAAATTGTTTAATTTGATTTGTGCAATTGAATCTAGTGCTGTTTGTAAATTCGAGGCTGTTTTAATTGCGTCAGAGAATGACTTCGGGCCACTTTTAATTACTTCGATTTGCAATTCGGGCGATAGAGCGTTTATAAATTTTGAAAGCTGAAGTTTGTCTAACATTTGTTTTGTCTCTTCTGAAATAGCTGCTGATCCCCCCAGGTAATCGTTGGCTGCTAAAACAATCCTGTGTGATAAATCCTTAATTCGTTCGCCATCTCTCATCTGAATGTTGTTAAATTTGAATTGTTTGGCATTAATATCTGTTTCCTCCGAAAAATACTCGATGAATGCATTTTTTATTTTTTTAAAGTTCTTTGCTCCAGATAATGCAGGATCAGAAATTAGAAATTTAAGCGCCTTCCCTTTTAATTTGCTTTTAAGCACTGTAATTTTAGTTTGTTCTTCCCATTTGGCTAATTTAGAGATTTCTTCAAATTGATCGAAGTAGAATCTGACTTCGTCTTTTTGTCCGTCAAAATTAGAAATTAAAGTTATCCCATTCAACTTCGCGCCACTTTTTGCACTACCAACAATTAACTCTTCGTCTTCCGAAGATTCGTCTCTAGCGGGCGTATTGTTCCTATTTTTTCTTGGAGCCATATTTCTTATATATAACTAGTCTGATATAAATATTCAAATACATGCACAACAATCAATACACAATATATTTAACCAGATAAATTGCATGGAGGTATTTCGTTACTTATTATTACCATTTACCATATATAATTTCCAATACAACATCATTCATTTTTTTTAAATTGCCAAACATTGCAATAATTTCCAAATAAGCTCAAATTTAATAAAATAAATCTAAGACTGGTCCGAGGCACCATCTGTCGTGGAGTAGATTGGCTAGTACATTTTTTTGGATTGCGTTGTGTTATTTTTTTTGTATCTTTATGAATAATGCCGTCTTGGAAAAAATACATACATACAAATAACATTACTTTTAAAACGGTGCTTTATTGACACATTAAATTAAATAGGAGAAAACTTATGGTTGGGGGGTTATGTGCAATAACGTGCTACTGACTCACGTGTACCGGTGGGGGAGAGTTCCGTCAGAGGCGATTTAGCTGGTTGTTTGGGGTGTGGATGACCGGCTACCAGGGGCGTTACCATAAAGATGGATTCTGACGTCTGGTGTCATGACATTAGGGACTTGTCGTTGTTCAGGGGCACGTCTGGTTCCGCAGCTCAGTGGCGTTGGTACGAAGTGGGAGCTCTGCCGTCTGCTGTTATGGCATTCAGGACTTTTCCTTCTCCAGGGGCGCGTCTGGTTCCGAAGCTCAGTGGCGTTAGTATGAAGTGGGAGCGCTGCCGTCTGGTGTCATGGCATTTGGGACTTTTCCCTCTCGGCGCATGAGGACGGGAGACGATAGAGCAAAAATTTACCCGTATCTCTTGGGCAAAGGCAGAGTTGTAAGTGATGTGGGAAACCTTGAATTTCCCACGGTGGTGTCTTGGGATGGGGGGTTGTAATTCTACATAATTACTATAACCCACCACTTGGAATTCGCTCCGCCCTTCCTGGTCACCCCTCCTGGCCAATCCTGGCGTGGTTGTAAAAATGGTTCAGTGACGAAACTCCCCCACATTGTTACCTCGTCATAAAACCGGCGACCGCCAGTCTAGCCATCTGACCAAATTGCACAAAGTACAAAATAGGTCAAATCCCTATGTAAAAATTGCAACGTGACAGCACACTGTCACACATATGTATATATTGCCAACAGAAGGATGATAAATTTTCAACATCATATGGCATTGAAGCAACATCGCCAAGTGTTTTACTTTTATTTTTGCGCAATACATTATTTTTATCGACATTATATTGCAAGGCTAATATTCGTAAATTTCAATTTCAGTTTTATTAGTAGTCACAATATCATGTAAAGTCGAAAACATAAAAAATAAAAAGTACTATTTTCAGGTGTCTCAAAAACTACTCAATTAAATAAATCTAGATTTTGATAAAGTATTTTTTTCACAGTGCACAGATAATATGAGACTGGCTATGGTAACAAATAAAAACATCGCGCCGCTCTTACTTCGCAAATTAACCACGAGCAACGCCGGGCCATATTGCTAGTTTTTAATATAAAAGTATTGTCTGAAAATATTGATGCAGGCTTATTAAAAATTCTATGTCACAATTCCCTGAAATTTCAAGGTGAACAGTTGTAAAATAAAAAAAAAATCTTATTTATTTTTCCTTAGGATTTAGTTATCAAAGAAGGTCACCAATATTCACCCAAAACCTTCGTCAAATACAATTAAGTATTTCCAATTAGAAGAATGGAATATGTTTTAGCTTTGATATGTTATTGCATCGCCAATATTAAAATTAATGATTGTATAAAACCTGCGTTTTTTACCACTGAAAAGTTAAGTTTTATACAACAAAATATGCAAATTTTAAAATAACCTAAGATTTCGACTCTATTTGGCATTCAAGCAACATCAACAAGAGTTACATTTTTATTTTCTGCAAAATGCATTATTTTTATAGACATCATATTACATGCTAATATTAATAAATACTTTAATTATTAATTTTTATGGATTTTGATATGGCAAAAAAAACATATAAAAGACTTGGCAAAAGAAACATATAAAGACATATCTAGATTTAGAGAAAATATATTTTTCAAAGTGGTATAGAGAGCGATATTCGACTGGCTACGCTAACTAAAAAAAGTCGCACAGATCTTTATTTCACATATTTACTTCAAACAACGCCTAGAAACATAAAATATAAAAATATAGGGAAAGATAATGAAATTACTGTGATATGTTTTTATTACTTTTATAGTTTGATCACAATTTAATTTAGATATAAACAAGACAAATCAGTTATACAGAATTTATTTTCCATACAAGATGTAATTTAAGCATGCGTAGGATCCGTTACTTAAGTGTTTCCAAGTGTTATGATTTTTTTTTTGTTCATATTTTTTTAACTTAGTGTAGAAAACTAACAAACTATTATTTTTATTCATTACTAGTATCAACATTTTTAAGTAATGTTGATAGTATAATTTTATTAATGTACGTATTTTGTATTTCCAGATCTGCCTGGTGTAGATATTACTAAATGTTAGTTTGTTCAATTTTTTTGTTCAATTAATTTAAAAACTTTTATTATTTTCAAACACATTTTTCTTCATGTTGAATGAGCATTATAAATACATGGTAAAATTTTGAATGCTATCTGGATAACTAAAAAAAAGTTTGTGACAATCCACTGTACCCTTAAATATCAAATTAAACCAATATCGAATAAAAAGTTAACATATCTCATTAATGATACTTCGGATAGCTTTCTTAGAAAATGATTATTTGCTTTAAAAAGTGCGCATTCTTTCGTTTTCAAATGTTTTTATGTTTTTATATTTATTTTTTTCTAAAAACTTTTCGAATATTTATTTAATATTGTAGTTGGTACATATATTTTATTTTGATTGTATTTCACAGAATTTTTTTTTAATGTTTTGCTATTTTTTTATTTTCAAAAGATATTTAAGATGTACACATACACGCCTTGGAAACGATTTTCTTAATTTTTTTTCTGTCAGCTTTTCAAAATTTAGCACAGTTTATAAGTGTTAAAAATGTAGCATATATGTAACGAAACAAATATTTGTGGGTGAAAGTCTTCATTTGTTATGTCTTACTAGAACATTGATTGGCCTATTTAAAATTAGTTTAGAAATTTTACTTTTACTGGACATAGATGACTATATATTGATATTTTTGTGATATAGGTACATCTGTGGCGCTATACACAACATGGCTACGCTCGGTATCGCTCCGAGGTACTTCAGCTTCCTACGCCGGTACTCTGCCAGTCAGACCAAAGTGACCACTCTCGCCTAAGCGGCAGTATCGGGTAGAAGAAGTGAACCCCACAGTACCCCTCTCTCAGTGAGTCGGACATCAGTACGACGCAATCTTCGAACTAGCACATTGGTGACCCGGACGAGATTCGAAGGCACAACTACTTCAAGGCATCAACTACTGCCCACGTGATAACACTTCACGGGCATGTCAATTATACGTTCCTCCGTCCGACTCACTGAGAGGGCGGTACTGTGGGGATCACTTCTTCAACCCGAAACTCCCGCTTAGGCAAGAGTGATCGTTTTGGCCTGACTGGCAGAGTATCGGCGTAGCAAGCCGAAATTCCTCGGGTCGATACCGAGCGTAGCTAAGTTGTGTATAGCGCCACACATCTTAATACAATAGTTTTGGAATTATAATAATTTGTCGTAACATTTACAAAAAAAGTAAGTTTTTCAAGAATATTAAGTTTCTAAAATACACCAATTCATTTAATTTTAACAGATCTATATATATAAATGCGAAAACCCCACTCATTCACTCATCACTAATTCTCCAACTTCCCGTATACCTATGAAGAAGAAACTTGGCATATTTGTTACTTATACCTTAAATAGGAAAAGTAATCTATTTTTGTTCGATCGAATGTATATAAGAGGGTGTAAAATCCCTTTTTTGATGTTAGTAGTGTGGGGTTCACTTCATATACCCGATACTCCTGCTGAGGTTAGTGTGCTCACTTTAGCTTTACTGGTAGAGTTACGGCGTATCAAGCAGATGTTCCTTGGTTCGATACCGAGTGTAGCCAAGTTGTTTATTCCTCTAAAGTAGCAACATTAGTTTGAGAATATACAAATACAAAATACCTAGATTTCTGAAATTTGGAGCTCAGCTTCTTCTTGGGTCCAAGGGGTGCACTAAAAAAGGATTTTTAAAAATTCGAACTCCAACTGCCAAAATAACCATTTTTAAAACATTTCCATAGGATTAACATGGAAAACATGTGGAACATTCTCCAGAAAACGCAAATTTTTGAGACGGAAAAATGAAAAAAAATTTTTTTTTAGCTATCAATTTCAATTATATATATATATATATATATATATATATATATATATATTAAATATTAATTTATTCCGTTTAGATGACGGATCAACTGGAGCAGGTGGATTTTTAAATGCCTAAGTATCCACAGTTCCCAAACAGTAAGGATAAATCTAAATTTAAAATATTTTGATATGTTTAATAATAATTTATTCATCTACCAATCTTAATTCCATTCCTTTTTCTACTCTTTTTTGTACCTTATTTGAGAGGTAGACATTTGTTAAGGGAAAATGAAGATACTATTTTCTTATATATTTGGTCTTCCCTATACAGTAGTACGAGAAAGGGTTTACGGGTCTGTCCTATTCCTGGCGATCACCAACAGCCCATTCTATAGTTCTTGTGCGAAGTGTTTTTCAACCAATAATTCGTCTCTAAGCATAAATAAATGTAACACTAATTCTAAGAGTAGTATTTGGTCTTTTGCGAGCCCTGTGCCCCAAATCATAATTTTTTATTAATGGATTCAGAATAATCATTATTTTTGCCTAATTTGAACACCTCCTTCTGATATTTAAATCAAAGAAAAAAAAATTAAAAAACTTAATTTTGTTGTTGCTTTTTTAAGCCTAAATAGTTTTAAAAAAAACAATACTCATCCATTAGTTTTTAATATAAAAAAAATTAAATTGATTAAATAACGTCAAAGTATAAATAGATACTTTCTGATTTCTATTTTAATTATTTTCAAAAACTTATTTTAATAAGTTTAATTAATTAATCTATTCTTACGTTTATAAAACAAATATTACAGCTTCAAAAAATATCGACAGGTTAATTTTAAGTACATTTTTGCCAAAACGTTTGCATTTTAACCGCGACGAAAATTAAAAAAAAAAATATTTTGAGTAAATGACGAATATTGCAGACGAAAAGTAGTTGGCCGATTATAAATGGTATATAAACATGTAAAAAAACACATGTTCTCTTTCTTCTACTGTTTTGTAACTTTGTACATACCTTCTTATATATGTATAGTATCGTTTCATGAAAAAAAAACTAGCACACTTTTAGTAAATTGGGAATCGGGTCTCTCTTAAAATACAAATAAACTCTATAATTCTCTCTTAAGATCCAAAGAAACTCTATAATTATCTCTTAAGATGCAAAGGACCTCTATAATTATCTCTTAAGATACAATGAACTTCTATAATTCTCGTAAAATACAAAAAAACTCTATAATTATCTCTTAAAATACAAATAAACTCTATAATTCTCTATTAAGGTATAAAGAAATTCTGTAATTATCTCTTAAAATACAAAGAAACTCTTTAATTATCTCTTAAGATACAAAGAAACTCTATAATTCTCTCTTAAGGTACAAAGAAACTCTATAATTATCTCTTAAGATACAAAGAAACTCTATAATTCTCTCTTAAGGTACAAAGAAACTCTATAATTATCTCTTAAGATACAAAGAAACAATATAATTATCTCTTAAGATACAAAAAAATCTATAATTATCTCTTAAGATACAAAGAAACTCTATAATTATCTCTTAAGGTACAAAGAAACTCTATAATTATCTCTTAAGATACAAAGAAACAATATAATTATCTCTTAAGATACAAAAAAATCTATAATTATCTCTTAAGATACAAAGAAACTCTATAATTATCTCTTAAGATACAAAGAAACTCTATAATTATCTCTTAAGGTACAAATAAACTCTATAATATTCTTTTAAGATACAAAGAACTTCTATAATTCTCTCTTAAGATACAAAGAAACTCTATAATTATCTCTTAAGAAACAGAAACTCTATAATTATCTCTTAAGATACAAAAAAACTCTATAATTATCTCTTAAGATACAAAGAAACTCTATAATTCTCTCTTAAGATACAACGAAACTCTATAATTATGTCTTAAGATACAAAGAAACTATATACCGGGGTTACCAAGTTAAAATAATGATTTATTTTTTCATAACTAGCTTTAATATTAACTAACTGAAATGGTTACAGTAAAAAATATGCTTATTTTAATTCTAAAACTGATATTTATTCATAAGAATCGAAATTAAACGTTTGTGATATTTAAAGTAATATATAAGTAAAGGTAAACTATCTTTATTCTCGAGAATATTAACGTAGCTGCGTTTTTTCGATTTTAAGAAGATACATTTAATGGCCTAATTTCTTCTAATAATTTTTTCCTTTAAGGCAAATGTCACATATTTCGAGTAGTAAAAAAGCGATAAATATTCGGTATGTACGCAGAAAAAGCACATTACTTTGGTTCCAAATGCTTTATACTCAAAATGTAACTTTCGGTTGTAACTTTTGGTTTATGCCTACACACTAAGCTACAATAACATCAAACACTGGAGCGAGTACTGTCATTGAGCGACAATGTACTTTACCATTCCGAGCGGATTCGTACAATTCGGAAGAAATGTTGAGAAAACATTATTTCTTCGCTTTGCGGGAGTCACATAGCAGAACGATTTAAAACGATTTTAAAAATCGATTAACGATTTTTAAAAACGATTTTTTCGGTTCCTTTTGCATTCTCATTCTTGTTGGTAAGAAAGTGTGTCAACAAATTTATTGTATAACATTTCATGTATTTTTAAAAGCCATAAATGCATTTTTAAATCTACACAAACCTATGTGGAAGGATTATTTTTTCTAATTTAGTTAAGGTATCCGAACACGTTCGAAGCACTTTTTTTAAAATGTGTCAGATAAAATTTATTTAATGCTATTTTTAGATTGTTTGTTAGTAAAAACTAATTATATATCATAAATATTTAAAGTTTATTATTATAATTATTAAAAAAATTATATAATCATTGAAAATGTTAAGTTTTTATTCAAAAACTTGAAAACTTATACAAGACATACAAATCAATTCATATGGAAAATTTTACTATTAAAATAAACTGCATGTTATTATCTAGTGTTCCAAGTAAAATTAAACATATATATAAAAAATTAAATTTTTGGTGACACACCGAAAATTTATTATAAGATTTTTGACAATTTCACAACCTTATAGTTCAATATTTAGTCCAAAAATAAAAATATATTAACGATTTTCCAACAATTTTAGTACATGCACTAGAATACACTCTACTGAATATGGACACAAAATTTTAAGACAATATAACAATAATATTTTGAGTTATGATTTTTGAAATTTGCTGTTTTTGAATAAAAATCAATTCTGAGAAAAATGCGTTTAAAGTATAAATGTATCTATTATTAATATTAAGAAAGTTTCAACACAATTAAAATCCCCCGATTTATATGTTATACCCTCCTCTTGCTCATCTTTAGCCATTTTCCCTTTTTTAGCTAATCTATTTTTTTTTCTGGCAACTTTAACATTAGGTAAAGAGTGGCGCTTCGAATCCTTCACTCGTTCGATGTCCAGTTCTGAAAAAACTTTTAATGTGTGAATTTAGCCGAATGACCTTTCCCAATGAGTCTTAGTCCAAATACAAATGAAATATTTACAGAATGTAATTTGTTTGATTTTTCAGAGGAGCAAAATGTATTTTTGTATTCGCAGTTTTGACATTTCACTGTCATATTTGATGCCAGTCCAAATACAGACTCTTGTAGAAGACACAGTTTACTGCTAAAGCAATCGGGGCAGCACAAACTCTTTATCACATTGGAGAGAATTTGAATATTAATTATTTGATTTCCACTGATTTCAGTTCGAGAGTAATTGTCCAAATAAGAAGTCATAGTGAACTTCTTTTCACTTGCCGTAGGCACGTTGTTCGACGCAGATGAATCGGTTTCAGTGGAACATGTAACATATTTATTTCCTCGGAATTTTTTATTACGAATAAAACTTCGGTTTCTCGAATTTCCCATGGTGTTTTAACGTAAATGAAATCAAATTTGGAGAGTTAATTAAGTTAGGTCTTTAAAAATAATTATTAAACAGATTATACGAAAAAAAAACCGCTGCTTGTAAAGAAGTTGCCATTTTTACAGTAAAGTTGTTGCCATTTTTAATACAAACACTTCTGATATAAATGAAAATATCTGGTGGCTAGATTATAGCAACATTAAAATAATAAATATTGCAATTAAAAATTAGAAAAAGTTGAAAACTAAGGAAAAAACGATGTTTCTGCCTCATTTCCGGTTTCGGAATGCTACTTCCGTTTTCATTTAATATTTGTCCACTTGAACTTTAAATTACTATAACTTTTGTTCTAATTGACGAACAACTAAAATAAAAACTATTTTGGAAACTTAAAAGTGCAGAAAATCATATTTTTAAATAAAAAAAAATTTGGTAATTTCAGTCAAAATCCCCTTATTCAACGTGTACGGATACCTTAAAAAAAAGAGTAAAATAGTCATACACGCTTAGTCCTCGATCCAGTGTCTATTTTAGTTCAGTGCTCCTATTCCCTTCATATTATTTTATTTTATGATACTTTATCAAAGCGAATAATATTTGGTAGCAAGTTCAACACATTTCATTTAATGTTTTAGCGGTTAATTGTTTGTATTTTAAGAGTTTATTATTTTTGTTTAAAATATGTACATTTTTCATAAAAATTGCTTTTGTTTTGCAGATGTTCCCATATTGGATTTTTCATCTTGCTTATGGAATTGCCGGGTGTATTTCCTAATTAAAAATAAAATAATAAATACATATACGATGAAGTGGACATTTCCTTTTTATACATTTAAAAAAAAATCAAATTGATATTTTAAACATAAAAATTGCCTATCTTGAAATCTAGAATATAATTTATTTATTTTTAGATTCATGGTGTATAATATTTACAGTTTTGTGTAAAGAACTCCTTGGTTTGTTGAAATGTAAATTAATTAAATAAAAAAAATGATAATGCAGTTTCATTTTCATGCAGTGGTGTCCAGGCAACACTGAATCCATCTGTCCACACCAGTGGTGGTTCCAGAAAAAGTGGAAGAGGAGGGGGGGGGGGCAACATGATAAACTAAAAGTCAATCTCAACCAAAAAGTTAATTTACTTTTTTAATATTTACTTACATATGAATTATAATAGTCAAATTTATCGTAGTTTTAATTTTTTAAAAACAGTATATTTAAAATAATATAATGCCAAGTGTTATAAATAATATAAAACACAATATAAAATATTAAAAAAATTATAAATTTTATTTTAAAATTAGAGTAAAAGAAACCGTTGATTTTGAAATCCGCAGTGACTATCAGGTTTAAAGATTGATATTTTACTCAAAATTATAACATTTTTAAATGTCCTTCTCATAGAGGAGAATTTTACAATGCGGTTTTACTGTATGAGCATTTTTATTAGGTTACTCTTTCATGTTTTTAGGAAACTTAAAAGTACAGATGTTTATAGTCTACTAGTCTTATATAACTAAAAATAACTATAAAAATATTAAATAGTCGGTCATTTATTTTTAAATCCAAAAAAATCCAGTCTAAAGTTGTATGCAATGTTATTAAACTCAACTTTTGTATCTGATATCACATACTTTTTCAAATACAGGGTGGTGCAAAATGAACGTTATGGTTTATATGCTTTATAACTTTTTTTGTATTTAATACTGTATTTTTTCTTTTGCTTCAGAATTGTGTAAAGAAGGCTTGGGGAATTTGAAATGGAACAGTACACAATAGAACAACGAACAAAAATCATTGAATTGAATTTTTCAAACAGAATCTCAGTTATTCTGACGCAGCGTGCATATCGTCGATATTTTAATGTGCGGACTGTACCCTCAGTGCCAACAATAAATCGCCTGGTTGCAAATTCTCAGCAACAAGGTTCAGTAACCTTACATGAACTGAAAACAATATTCGCAATAAAATATGTGCCATAACCCCTGAAATTTTGCAAAAAGTCATACATGTGTTGGAAAGAGCACGACTTCGTGAAGTGGGAAATGGGCGACACCTGCGAGACGTGCTTCTTCAAGTTTAAGTTAACAATCTCGATTCATATGCTGTATTTTGACAAAATATTGTTAACAATTTATTCAAAAATAAAAAAAAAGTTATAAAGCATTTAAACCATAACGCTGTTTATTTTGCACCACATTGTATTAAAAAAGTAATAATACAATATTATTGCTATCAATTAGAGTAAAATAAAATAAAAATTGCTTGTCCGAAATACAAATTATAATTTGAAATTAATATAACCAATTATGTACACTTTGGTTCAACATCTTTATTTAATTTAATTCTGCCCTCTTAAGATGTCGCGTCACACTAGAGCTGCACAGTGGGCTATTGGCGACGTTTCTTGGTCTATCTCGAAGGAAAGACCCGGGAACACATACTCATTCACACACACATTCATACATGCACCTCGTTATTTTAGAACCATGGTCAGAGGACGAGGAAACACCTGAACTGGCACCCAACGCCTTCAAAGACGTCGGGACTTTGGACCACGATCAGATTTATCGTGCACCAGTCCCGTATACACGCCGTTAATTTTTGCGGATGTTCTGGACGACTTTTCTAGTATTACTTTTGGCGTGCGATATTTTCCGCCCCAGATCGGATCGCTACACTATGCTAAGTACCGGGCCCCCATGCCTCCGGACTCGAGTCCGATGTATTAACGGGTGGACAAGCCCACTCCAGTTGAGAAGTGACCTTTCAAAAAGGGGAAAGGGGAATTCCTTTTTGTTTCTCGCCTTGTCCCTTTTTATTTCTAGAGTGAAAAATGTGTAATGGATTTCATTTTAATGCCAATAAAGGATAAATATATTAGTACATGTGAAATTTAGATATAATCTTCCAAGGTTTATTTGACGGGGCTTCCCTTGCTTCCAGTACTTAATCGGGCCCTGGATAAGACTAACGGATTAGGCCAATGCTCAAGCGATTTTTGTAATTGTGAAGTTGTTTTCACTGTATAACAGTTTAAATAATCTTTCTTGTGCGTAATCAATATATATATATATATATATATATATATATATATATATATATATATATATATTAGGGTGGGTCGAAAAAACATTTTTTTCGATATCGCTATTCTAATAGTGCGGAAAGGGTGACCAGTGTGATCAATAAACATGCGGTAAAATATTTTTTTGATCGGATAACACCTTCTGCCTTCTACATATATTATAATGAAACTCAAACTTTAAATTTGTTCTCTAAATTTATTTCATAATTAGGGACTGATTTATAAATTTTAAAAATAGTTATTGACAACTGTTAAATATAGTTAATGATAATGATAAATGTTGCTGTTATTTATCAGCCAACGTATTCATGTTTACTTGAACGAAAAATTAATAATTTTATTAAAAAAAAATTGGTGGAGGGATTGGAAGAGATGTTTGGTGATTTTTGTAGGGTCAAGGAATGCCACCTCAAGGTGAGGGGGGAACAGATGCCTAAAGAAATTCGTTGCTCAGTCCCTGAACCCCCATTGAATCTATACCGAAGTGCCTCTGCACTATTATACAGTTTGAAACTGTAAGTATTTTTCTCAGGGTCCCAAAAGTCACACCGCAAACTACCCTACCCCCCCCCGCTCCACACACATTTGTTTCATCTTGCCCTTGCCCCCCCCCCCCCTTTTACCACCCAATCGCCGCCACTTTGTAAGAGTTACTGGAGAAATGACATTCTTGCGTAAACACACTGAAGCTTTAAATTGATGTGTTCATAAATCTAAATAATTACAATGTGAGTGGAATAATTGCAACTACTAATACGAGCAACAATGTGACTTGACAATAATAAAGTTGACATAACATATTGTGTTAAAGTACTTAAAAAATTATTCTGATAAAAAAATTATGTTCAAGCCATCTTAACAATGCGACCTAACAAATGTAAAAAAGTTGTTGGGAAGTTTGTTTTCCACATTATTTGATGCTGATTGCTTAAATAGAAACTGAGTTATTTTCAACTCAATTACCTTACTTCCCATTGTTTTGGCACACATTTTTTAAAAAAAATTCCGTATATAACTTCTTCACGTCTACTGATAGTACAACGGATAAGGCACTGGACTGCGGTGCCTGAGGATCTAGGTTCGATTACCGGTAAATCTTGGTTGTTAATGTTGATATTTATTGAAAGTGATTTATGAAGGCAGCCTATGTTGGCAAACAACTGTTCTTTTTCCTCATTACTCATTTTTGAGTACATATCTTTTTCAAAATGAAACTTATGTATTCGGAGATATGAAAAGTATTGAATGTACTCAAAAATTTTCACATTTTTACTTATTTTTATCAGTGTGGACTTGGTGGAAAACTCACTATTACAAAAACCTCGATAAATTGAGGTTTTTGTTTCTAAGGGAAGCCGTAGAAGACTGTTAATCCAATATGTAAGAATGTATTTTTTCTTTAGCACACTCCACGCACCTGTACTTCGCGTAATTTGCCTGGAGATTACACAATCTGAAGGATATCGTTAGTTATTCTAGAGATCATTAAAGCTTTATTGTTTGTCTACATGTAATGTATATATATATATATATATATATATATATATATATATATATATATATATATATATATATATATATATATATATATATATATATATATATATATATTGGAAAATAAAATTCGGTTTAATAAAAAAAGAGTTATGACACCAAAATATCAACATTTCATAGCTATTCATTGACATTCCATATTGAGTCGGGGAATTTTTATTTATGATAACTTACTTTAGCACTAATCAAAATGCAGATACATTAAAAGCAATAGAAAAATTCACTTAGTTAGTTTTTCACAATTCCCAAGATATTTCCTATTAGGAAATATTACCGACATAATGTCTATTTGTATAATAATGGACCGCCAAAATTTTTACATTTTTCATCTTCTTTTGCATTTAAATAACATTTACTTGAAATGCCCCTACTTTAATACAGGTTTCCGTAAAACAAAGAGCATAATTAATTACGATCAAAAACAAACTATTTTATGGTTCTTCACGTGAACCAAAAAAATATCATAGAGAGCCACAAATAGTATGACTAGTCGTCCCTAGGATGGTTCTCTAGTAAGTCTTCCTGCCAAAAGCACCCTGCCCTTTTTATATTTCTAAACTACTTTTATTCGAACACTGCCTCATGTTACGTCATGGTTTTGCATGATAGGCTCCCATGTAAATGAAATTTAAGCATTTTATTTAAAAAAATTGCTTAGTCAACCAACCACTGCTACCCCTTTCCCTCATGTTACACCACAGACACGCATGACAGACCCTTTCCTCCCTAACGAAACGTGTCGAAATAAATGAATGGCCCGAGAGATAATTCATACAAACTGGCAAACTCAGCTAAAATTTGGCAAAATCATATAATAATAAATTATTTTTGTCTACATATGAACCATACCCTGAACATTTCATATGTTCAAGTCCCCTTTTCCCCTAAAAGTCCTTTTTGGTACTTGAAGTACTTAAAAGTCCCTTTCTTCAGAATAGGGTCCCTTTTCCCCTTATTTTACCAAAATTATTTTTTCCCCTATATGACAATGATGGAACATTTCTGGCCCTTTCTCCTCCCTATTTAACCAATTTGGTTTTTTATTATGCAATGTTCATTGTTGGTGTATGTGTGGAATCTGCTGCTAGGGTGTTGTAACGCTCGAAATATCATTAAACCAGATAATGGCTTGCTGTTTTGTGTTCACAAATAAATTATCAACGCATTTATGAACGAGTAAAGTAACCCCCGTTGAGGATACCGTACTAAAGTTCAATTGCGATGTAAGAACATTAAATAGGTTGAAAGAGAAGTTCAGGACGAACAAAATGATATTAAGCAGTTGAAACTTATGACAAGTGCGGAAAGATCTAGAGGTTACCAAAGACGCAAGATGGAGCAGGTGCGAGTTCAAAGTATTCATGAACAACAAAACCTTACGGTTCAAATGAGAATATGCCTAGACATAAAATAATTCTCTTTATTCAAAAATTGTTTTCTTATTTTAATTAAAAAGTAGAAATAATATATTTCATGTTTAATCTATAAAACCTTTTGTTCCGTATATTAAACTCACAAAACAAAACGTCGAATTCTAAGAATGAATTATTTTACAATTTCAATAGACACCATTCCGATTGTATAGAGCTATCGAAAGCGCATGACTCGAGGATACAAATTCACGAAGATTACTGCATGCCTTGTTTTACAATTCGATGAAAATCTTCGAAAATGCATCGTTCGATTGATTTTCCAAGGTGCTGCCATATTTTCCCCTATCTATTGGAATAAAAAAAATCGTAATTTAAAATTTATTTTTTGAGAATTTCATGTATACCAAAATTTAAGGTTATAAAATTGGGTATACTTTAGTATAACCGATTCTGCTATATTTGACGTGATAAACTCACTGAATGAATAAAACAGACTAGTTTTATGCTTTCAATCTAATTTCTATTAAAAAAAAATTTGTTTAATTATTTCGAAAGTTTACAAATTGTTTTAATCTTTTGTTCTCAGAATATTATAAAATTATATTCAAAACTTTCGAAAAATAACCCTTGGATAAATTCGAAACGACTCATTCATAAATCTTAGTTACCGAAACAAAATGTCTTTACCCTTAAATCGGTTGTCACCGAATTCAACGCCGTACCAACGGTTTTTCCAGTAATACACACCAACATTAAATTCTTGAAAAAACTGTAATTTTCGATGTTTTTTAAATATTTTTTTTAGAATAAATCAGAAGCTATTTCTAAACTTAAATATTTTTTTTTATTTAATTATTTTAATTCTTCTATAGAGAAAACAACTTTACACTTTCTTTTTTTTTGCTAAGCTCTCGGAGCTTTAAAATTCGATTTAATTGATATAAATATTATTTCATGGATGATAATCATTCGAATTACACTATTTTGAATATTTTAAACTTTGATAATTAATAAATAGAAAACACAGCATAAGTGAACAATAAATATGTACTCAGCCTTGTAGATTATTATTATTAAAGCTCAAACACGGCGTTGAATGAAGATTATATATATATATATATATATATATATATATATATATATATATATATATATATATATATATATATATATATATATATATAATTAACCTATTACATATACACTGCAGTAGTTGTGGCACTCATATACAGTTACTAACACAGTTACCAAAGTTTAATGAGTTAAATAAATACAATTCTTACATTTTAATTTAAATGGGTAGTATTGAATAAATAATAAAGCACTCAAAAAGATATAACAAAGTTTTTTGAACTACGTTTTATTGAAAAAATAAATCTGAAATGATACACTGACTTTTAACACAACCTTTGGATCCCTTTCAATTAAAATGAATTATAAAAATTGTGCCAAAATGATCCTTGTACAAAAATAGATTTTAAAATTCATTATTCTATATCAAATAAATATTTTGAAAGATATTTCTTGATATGTAAATGCTTCTATACATAAGTTAATAAAATGAACATTAAAAAAAAATCATCTTTAATAAATTACGCTTCTATTTGTATACAATTAACCAATTACTGATACACTGCAGTAGTTGTGGCACTCAAATACAGTTACTAACACAATTACCAAAGTTTAATAAGATAAATAAATACATTTCTTACATTTTACTTTAAATAGGTAGTATTCAATAAATAAGTAAAGCACTCAAAAATATATCACAAAGTTTTCTGAACTGTATTTTATTGAAGGCATAAATTAAATCATACACTGGCTTTTAAAACAACCTTTGATCCCTTTCAATTAAAATGACTGCAAAACAGTCAATAATTTTAAATTTAATAATAATCAACTGTGTTTTAAAATGTTCTACAAATTGAGCCGAAGTGGTCCTTGAACAAAAATAGATTTTATAATTCATTATTCCATATCAAATAAATATTTTGAAAGATACTTCTTGATATGTAATTGCTTCTAAATATAAGTTAATAAAATGAACATTTAAAAAAAAAAATCTTTAATAAATGACGCTTCTATTTGTATACAAATATAATAAGCGTCTTTATAAAAATAAACTAACAAATGACGTTTCTGTATAAAGTTATACAATAAACGTCTTTGTAAAGTTGTAAGTGCCAAAATAAATTTTAGAATTCAAAATTCCATATCAAATAAATATTTTAAAAGATACTTCTTGATATGTAAATGCTTCTATATATAAGTTAATAAAATGAACAATTTAAAAAAAAAATCTTTAATAAATTACGCTTCTATTTGTATACAAATATAATAAGCGTCTTTATAAAAATAAATAAACAAACAAATGAAGTTTCTGTATAAAGTTATACAATAAACGTCTTTGTAAAGTTATAAAGTTACGTTAAATTTTGATAAAATACGTTTCTTTAATAATAATAAAAAAAGTCTTTATTGTTTTAATTTAAATAAATAAATTACTTTCTTCATTCGAAATAAAATAAACGTCTTTATAGAAAAAGTTATTAATTTAAAGAATTAAATACATTTCTTTATAAAATTATAAATTAAATGTATTTTTTTGTTTAAGTATTTTTTAAGTTTACTCAAAGAATTCAGGGATCAAAGGCTGTTTCTCAAATTTACATTTTAGGAAATATTTATAGTTCAACACAGCCGTATCCATCGGTGTCGACGATCTGAAAAGAAAATGCTTCAAATTAATAAATGTATTTTCATCAACTATTTACGTGAAATTTAACAACGCAAATAATCATAAATATTTGAAAAGTCAAATAGCATTGTAATGAAACGGTTATCAATAAAGTATGAAAAATCATAATTCATCAATATCTTAAAGATAATTTAATAATGCAAATTGTTATAGTAATTTTAGTTATTATTCAGATAATATTTCATCTTTATGTATAGCAAATAATATTAATCATTGTATGTTTGTAACGATATAGTTTTTATTGGTTTGAACTTCAAAAAGGGAAACCTTGATAATATATCATATTATAACTTTAATATATTATATCATATTGCATTTTTAAAACAGTCTACTTAAATAATATGGAAATTATTAAAACACAAAAAGAACATTTAAGAAAATATTTATAATTTTATAAGGGCTATGTAAGAACAATAATAAACATTTCTTATATATTCCAAAAATTATATTAAGATGCAAGTCACATTAAGTACAAGACCAGATGCAAAATTAAAATAAAACAGTTAGATAACCTACGGGTAACCAATCTTAAATTACTTAGAAATATTGAAAATTCTTTTATAGAATGTATTTTAAGAATAAATAATCGGTTATTTATTAACAATATTATCATTTAAATAAGAAAGTAATGTTTTTGAGTTATTACGAAATATCGTTTGCTCAAAAATACTTTAATTGCTTGTAAATCGGTATAATAATTGATTACTTATAGAAAAAGAAACCTTTTTTCTTATACTTCAAATCTTTTTGCTTTTTAGTTCTGCAGATGCAATAAATGTATTTTTTTAAAAATAAACTTCAATATTTGTTAATATTTTTAGATAAGAAATTCAAATATTTAATCAGAGCGTATAGGTGGAGTCTGTTTCATCAAAAAAAGTTGGCAAAAGTTTCTTAAAATATGAGCATGGATTTTTAACAGTGCACCAAACCATGGGACTTATTTGGTTTTTTAAAGTGGGAAATGTAGCTCGACTACTGCACTGCGACCGGTGCGCATTTGCCTACGCGCATCTTAATCTATCTGTTTTTGAAACTGATATTTTTACTTATCTGGTTTTTCAACATATCACTACTATCACATCCCGAAATTAGTACTATGTATCCGCTTTTCAGTGTCAAGAATTCGCCTACTCATAGATCTTTATGAAAAAAAAATATACTCTGAGAATCCAAAAAAAAAACGAATCTATCTGGGTTTAAAAATAGACGGCGCATATGTGGTAACTAACTAAAGCGATCGACGTTACTCATGAAAAAACTGGATTTTTACATATATGATAATATTTTAGTTCAGTTGGTGATATATTTTTTCATTTGGGAAATTTTTCTTATTTATTTAACGGGAGTTCTTATAGATTTTGTAATATTTCTTATTCATTTGTCGACATTTTGGCGGTATATTGACGATATTTAATCAATCAGAATGCAGATTGTTTATCAATTCCCATAGTGAACTATGTAAGATATGTTATATTGTTACAATGCTGAAATATTCCATTATAAAAGTATTGCGTTATTATAAGTAGGTTTTATTAAGAAATCAATGGTGTTAAACGAGCTAAGGGGTGGAAAAGAAGAATGGGGACGGTTGTTCGAAATGTCATGTGATCATCTCCTTGCTTTGAAGGTCAAATGTGTATTTGGAGAGGACGTTAAGTTTAGTTTGCATACCTTTGAAAGTCTGGGGTTTCCAGCTGTCTGACTCTCCTGTTGTAGTCCTGCCTGTAGAGCAAGTTCTGGTATCGCTGTCCTAGTGATTCGGACTCTTCCAACAGCCTCCTCGCCCTGTGTCCCCTGAAGAATGCCTGGATGACAACGGCGGCACGGTTCCTGCTCCAATCCGGGTCCTGCAAAAGGAACGAACATGGAAAGTTGCATGTGCTGGTCAAAATAATTTATTTTTACAACAGTTTTGTCACGTGATTTGAATTTTATGAAAAGACGTTCTAAATTGTCAGAAGTGAGTTAGCAGTGCACACTTACCCACAACCCCATCTGCTTTCCGCTCAGGAGCAATTGTCGCGGTCTCGGTCGCAGTTCTGGAAAGCGGGCTTCTTTTCCAACGGCCTTGGATGCTGAAAATGTGAAATGTGTCAAATGAATTTAGAGACAAAGATCGATAATACAACCATATTTCAAATATTGATATACATTCAATATCCGTCTGTAGAATGGAAGTTATCTTTAGAAATTCCCATGTGACAAAAATACATTCATAAAAGGACATGTTTTAAAGCTTATATTTATAAATTGAAAATTCGCTTGCTAAAGTTACTGACAATTAGTGTCGAGGGAAATGTAGTAAACAAAAAATGTACGCAATTCCCACAAGTTATTCGTTCACAAAAAAATTTCAGTACAATACATTAATTGAAAACGTGAGTGCAATAAATAGACATGTACACTTTCTTTCTGATTGACGCTTTTCCGCTTATTCCTATAAAACAAAAAATCCTCTATCGATTCATTCAAGAACTAGAGACCTCTAAGCAATGGCTATTGTAATATAGAGGGAAAGGAGCTGTACTTGTGCATTATACTTTACAAGAACCGCGTGCAGTGTGTTTCTTCCTACCTGAAGAATTTTGAAAACTGGAGTTTGCTGGTTCTCACACCAGCGTCCGTAGTGGCATAAAAATATATATATATATATCGAAATATTTTTCTGAAAAGACATTCAAGGTAAGTAACATGTCATCGAGTTTTTCTTCTGCGGCAGTTGTGTGTTTCCACTGAGACGCTGGATTGGCTGGTTATTTGAATTAACCAACCAATCCAGCGTTTCGGAAGAAAATTCGTAAACGCAAGGACATGTTCGCTGCCATGAGATTAAAAGGAGGTATTGGTTATGTGTATGTTTCCAAATAAGGAACTGAGGCATATTTCTTTTGGTACAATAACGTTCACTGTTAAGAATGCATTCTCATATTGGACGAAACTTTCGTCACAGGCGCCTGCTATATGTTCCGATTAAACAACTCTACAAACTGTTTAAATTCATTTTGTCGGTTTTTATACCAATATTTATTTTGTCATAAATGAGGACGATTATAATATAACAATTCATTATCGACGCGCTGATTTGAACCGCAGAACTCTCGTTCCACAGTCCAACGTCAGCCAGTCTGAATTTTGACAATATAAGTGTAAGGGCCAAACATGAACTGATGACCCATAAAAGTGACGAAAAGGAATCTTAATGACTGCCGTTCAAAATTTGAGAAGTCTAATATAATCGAATCTCAGTTGACTCAAAGACAAAACGATTGTCAAAATAGACGATAGTAGCTTTGACAGTCGCAGAATTCACAAAAATGAGATAGATATTTCTAAAAGATTGAAAACTATTAGAAGGCTAAAAGCAATTTCCTATTAATTAAATGAAGGACAAGTATTTCTTACCAAATGGCTTGGAGAAGCATCTCTTGCCATTCAGGTCGTTTCACCATCGCCATGAGTATCGGGGGATGGAAGCAGAGCAGAGCTTCTTCTTCTGAGCGCAAGGCTGAGAACCGGACGCATTTCATGAGGTCCACGAAATGCTTCTCCCTCTCCTGGAGGTCGTGACCTGTCCACTTGAGGGCCGCCAGGAACACCACCAGAGAGTTGTAATATTAAGGGGACTTGGTACCCTTTGATTTGAGAAAATCGATGAAAATATCAATTTTTATTTTTTTTGCTTAAAATATGCTCTTGTACCTAAAGTTTATTATTACAAAGTTTTGAAACGATCTGATAATTATAAATGTAATAAAAATGCGTTTCATTATTTTCACAGCACTAAAAATGCTACGTCCATTTCGATGTTTACATTTTTGACGCAACAGCTTTTGGTCATTTATTTAAAGAAAAATCAGCTAAGAACAAGTTGAATGTGTTTATCTGTGACTGTATCTATCACATCACGTGTTTGTTTACTTTTTTTTACCGTGGTTTGATATAATTTTAAATTTGAAGGTGCAAGGAGACGTATTTGCCAAAGGCGACGTATTTAACAAATGTAATACATGTTTTTGCTATTGTCAAAGCCCATTCTAAAGTGTTTTATGGTATGGAATATGTATGTTCAATGAATTCAGTTGTATTAGTATGGTTTCTAACACACAATTAGTGCAAAACAATATTTTAAACATTATTATTTTGATTTTAACAGATTTTTCTCAAAAATTTAATTTTGTTATCATTTTAAAACTGAGTACATAACACTGATTTAATGTACTCCAATTAAATAATAGAAACCGGAATTTTATATGTATGCAAGTAGTTATAAAATTAATTATGTGTGAAGAAAATCTCAAATGTATTCATCGAGTTATTTGGATTTGAAATGTTTAAACTGATTTATCTCAGTTTGTGTTTTTTGCACATTCCACGGAATTTAAAATAAGAATACTTTCTCAAATATTATTCAAATGACTTGATTTTTTTTCTGAAATTCCTGAATAACCTATTTAAAACAATCAAGGATGGGTTTTGCAAAATCATGAAAAGAAAAAATATTAAAAATTAAAAAGTAGACTAAATCATGTTTTTTTCCATTTTTTTGCATATACATCGACATTTTATTTTTTTTCTCAAGAACTAAATCAGTAAATTCAAATTCGATCCTTAAAGTTATAAAGTATAGTATAGTGAATGTAAGAAAAAAAAATCTTTACAAAATAATAAAAACTGAAAAAAAAAAACATTTTTAAAAAAGTTAAATTTTTAAGAAAAAAATTAAATTTTGAAAAATATACTCATAAAAACATTTTTTTTGTTGCTAAAATCATGTTATATAATAATAACCTTCAATAATATGTGTAAAATATCCATGTAAATTATTTAATAAAAAAAATTATTCCAAGGGTACCGAGTCCCCTTAAATAGAGAGCGCCTTCAATGCCAGACTCTCGTAAGGCCGTTGTGTCAACATTGAAAAGAAAAACCTAATCACGTGGTTATAGCGCAGCCACATTTGGCGGTCAGACATCTGCAGGAGTTTCAAATTTGGCGCACTTTCTTCTTTTTTGATGATAAGGAGTTCTGCCCGTATTCAACTTTTTAACATATATGTACGTATTTACTTATTTTCAAACAATATGCGCTAAATATTTCCTCTTCATTAACGAAACGAAAATATTTTATTTGTGTTCAATACTCGAAGAAGCGAAACTCTTTATATTTCTCAGGTTTTATTGTTCATATTTTCTTATTGAAGTTTACAAAATAACTATTGAAAGAACTTCGCTTATGGTAAATTGTTTACATAAAAACGTAACGCAATTATTTCAAAACTACAAAATAAGAAAAATATCCTTAATATATCTGTTAAACTCCCTTAAATTGTGACACTCGTTCAAAAAAACTATATTTAAATACAAAATTAAACACAAAACCATATTACAATACTTCGTTTAGTTCTTAAAGTCGCCAAGGCCTGCCAAGTAATATATAAAGCACATGAATGAATTGGCATTTCCACCTATCACGTGGTTTCAATGTTGGACACACGGAAATCAGCATTTTTATTCCTCTATTTATATCATTACTCTATGAACACCACCATCTCGCTGGGAAGAATAAATAAAATAAGGTACTGGACAAATTGTACCAGAAAGTAACTTAAGTAAATTAACCGTGCAGAACTCGCGCTTCTCAGTGCAAGGCGAATCGAATTAGAGATCAGACGACTCGATTTTTTTTTTCTAGAATGACATCACTTATTATTATGGACCGTCATTTATTACGGCTGAGAGACTCGCAAGAACTCACAAATGATCGAATCGATCAGGTGATTTCTCTCGTAGGGAGAAAAGGTAACTAGAGGTTGGAGTGGTTGCTTGTTTTTTTTTTTTAATGGTGGTGAACTGCTCGGGGAAGTAAAAAACAAAGGTTTATATCGAGTGAAAATATTTATGAAAAAATAGCTTTCTGCTGAGCACCAAGTAAATGAAATATATATATATATATAGATATATATATATATATATATATATATATATATATATATATATATATATATATATATATATATATATATATATATATATATATATATATATATATATATATATATACAGAAATGTCTCCATAAAGATAAATCTTTCTCCTTTTTTGTTTTTGATATAATTTTATATTTCTATAAACTACAAAAGTTTAGAATACTATTATAGGTTTTAAGTGTATCTGCAGTAATTTAATTTATATATATACAGAAATGTCTCCATAAAGATAAATCTTTCTCCTTTTTTGTTTTTGATATAATTTTATATTTCTATAAACTACAAAAGTTTAGAATACTATTATAGGTTTTAAGTGTATCTGCAGTAATTTAATTTATATATATACAGAAATGTCTCCATAAAGATAAATCTTTTTCCTTTTTTGTTTTGGATATAATTTTATATTTCTATAAACTACAAAAGTTTAGAATACTATTATAGGTTATAAGTGTATCTGCAGTAATTTAATTTAATTTACATATATTTCATATTTAGAAAAACTATTTTACTGTCCAAGTTGTCTGTATATTTTTTAACCTGAACACGTTGACGGTCAAACCGGTACATTTCACACTCTATATAAGGAGCAGGCGAAATCCATTAATAACCTGGCATAAACCATTTAAAATATTACATTATTCCTTTCGTATATTAAATTGAGTTTAGAAAAAAAACATACCTTCTGGCCCCTATTTTTTCTTCTGTTAAAAGTTCCATGACTTGAATTTTGGTGAGTTCCAGAAAATCCTTCCCCATCACAACGGATTCAAAATTTTCAGCTAAGAGCTTTAGCACGTGTTTCTTTGCCGTGTAGAGTTTTAAAGAAGAAGGTACGGCATACAGGTTAAGCAAGTTTTTCACGTCGTTGTTTGAGATATTTAGCATCTATATAAATAAATAATTTCATTAGAAAAAGAATATATATATATATATATATATATATATATATATATATATATATATATATATATATATATATATATATATATATATATATATATATATATATATATATATATATATATATATATATATATATATATATATATATATATATATATATATATATTTATATATATATATATATATATATATATTATATATATATATATATATATATATATATATATAATATATATATATATATATATATATATATATATATATATATATATATATATATATATTTATATATATATATATATATATATATATATATATATAATATATATATATATATATATATATATATATATATATATATATATATATAATATATATATATATATATATATTTATATATATATATTATATATTATATATATATATATATTATATATATATATATATATAATATATATATATATATATATATATATATATATATATATATATATATATATATATATATATATATATATATATATATATATATATATATTATATATATGTATATATATATATATATATATATATATATATATATATATATATATATATATATATATATATATATATATATATATATATAAAGATATTTTATAAATCGTCACCCCACTATAAAATTATAACATTACTTTAACTAACTGTCTTTAACTTTGGATATCGCCCCCTTTTTCCCAGTACAAAAGCATCCCTTATGAGACTGCTTTCCCTCCCACGTCACTTCAAAATCCCAAACCCAAACCTAGAAAATGCAAACTAAAACTGAGATGAACCAATCAGAGGTATCCACGGTGCATTCCCTCTCTCAAAGTATCCGTATTATCTACAGATTCACGATGTAACCTCGAGCTATCATGTCGGGCTGTGTAGTCCGGAGAAATAAAAGTTGTGAACTTAATATTTCGGCCTTTAGTTTACACCTGCATCATTGAACTTATCATAAAATAATAACGACTGCAACTATAAATAATAAACACTACAGAAGTCGAAAGGATTTCCTGTATTAGGAAAGCACATAATATTTTAAACAACGTAATCCAGAACAGACGAAAAGTTATAAACAAAGCCAGAAATGAAAACAACAGCGGCCGAGAATCGCGATCATGAAGAAATGCAAACTACCACAGCGAGGACTAACCACAAACCAACTTAAATGCCGAGATGGAAGCGAAAACATCGGATGACGACGCACGGCGGGGGAGAATGTCTGAAGAGACCCTTTAATAGACATTCCGAAGACTGATCAGCAACGTGGAGCATCCACGACAGTCACGCCGTGCCGCCAAACGAACCCATGCCAAAACGAACATCTGTTTGTATCACCGAAAGATACTTCATATGGCCGGAGACCCTCCCTCACTTGGTAAAGAAAACTGTCTATTACCGCAGAAAGACCCAAACATCCATTGGGCCAGAAACCCTCCTGTGTCATTGACATATCAACAGCTTTCGAATATTCGCATATCTTACAACAACCTGTTGTGAAATTATACAACACTTCAACATAAAGTGTTTTCGAACAGATAAATATTCTTCCAATAGCGAGTCCGAACTTCTTTAAATGACCTGAAAATACACACAAAACTATTGAGACAGTCCCCGACTCACCCACCCCTCGGAAGAAAAGAGGAGAGTCAGTTCCCTAACAAAATAAACACCATATTTTTCTGTCTTAGTGTGGAAGACGGGAAAAAAAAGTGTTCAAATAAAGTGATTTTCGAGTTTTCGGAGTGTGTTCAAAATCAACGTGTTCGATTAAAATCAAAATATTCACGAGCAACAATTATTCTATCAAAGTAAGAAACCAAGCATTATTTTAAAACAAAAAGAAAGAAAAACTGTATGCAACTTAGATGATAAATAATGAGATCTGTGAAAAAAGGTTTGTTTGGAAAAGTGTGGCTAAATTTAAATGTGTTATCTGAGAGTTCTTGGTGTTCTAGGATATTTCTTTAAGGAAATTTTATATAACTTCAATTTTATTTTTGTATTCCGAAGTCTTTTTAAAATATAAAATGAATGAAAATAATTTAAATTTTGCAAAATGTTGCTTAAGGATTTTCATATATTTTAAAATTGTTGTTTTTATATTAAGTGTGAATTAAGGAAATCCTGCAAATTGTTGCAATATTATTAACATAATATTAATATTTTTAAAGTTATTACCTAACTGATTTATTTTTTAAAATGATTAATTTAGTAAACCTATTTTCACTTGTATATGTTCTTTTTTATATTATATGATATTCACATTTTCTATTATTATATGATAATCACAGTTTCTATTATTATATGATAATCACAGTTTCTATTATTATATGATAATCACAGTTTCTATTATTATATATAATTGCATTTAAGGGGACACAATACCGTAAAAATAATCAAAACATCGATTTTTTTTATTAGCTTAAATTACCTTTCCAATATTTTTAAACATTTATGAACATTTTCAGTGTTTAATTTAAAATATTTAAGAATTTATTTGCATTTATATTGGGTGACAGCAGGCTATATGTGCTTATAAAGCTGGAGTTTTTTTTTTTTTAATTTTTTAAATGGTGAGTTCTTAAATGTACTTTCATTTAAATGAATAGAGAACTCCAAAATTAAACAGAAATAGCTTGTACTTATGGAGTTATATATATATTAATGTTATTATGAAAAATGCATTGAAATTTAAGTTGAAAGGCTGTTCTCCCAAAATTAAAAAATAACCAAGTATAAAAGTATTTGTTAATAAATATACTTATATTGATGCAAAGTATGATATATTTTGATAACAGTATGATATATTTACCATAAATACCTTTTTTTTACATTTGAAAACATTAAATCACTTTTTCTCAGTGTTCATTTTTAACGCATTTTACTGCATATGAAATGCTAAGGCTTTTTTTGTAATATATTTAGAGATTCAATTTTTTAATGAATATTATCAGATATGTGTTTGACATAATTGGGTATGGAATAAGCCCTAGGACATATAGTTTTGTTTTTAAAAATAATTCAAACAGAAAATTTTAGATTTTTCAGGGTTTTTTGGCTTTTGAGAAGAAACAAAATTATATAAAATCTAATTTTAGTACTATTTAACATTCAATACCCAGTTTTGTTTATTATATTCCAAGAAATACAAAAATAAAATTAAGTGATAAAAAATTAAAAACTAAAAAAGTAGTAGAAAATTTAAAAAAATGCAAACAATTTTTAAAAAATTTAATTCTGAATTTCCTAAAAAACTTTTATGAATTTTTTTTAACAATTTTGTCATTAATTATATATTAAAGTATTTTGCATTCAAAAAATAAAAAAATATATTGAAAATAAAAAAAAAGGTGAAAGGGTATCATGTCCTCTTAAGATACTTATTTTTATTTTGTACAGATACAACTTGTTTAATTATATTCAATCACACGATTGCCATATACCCTGATATCAATGTGTTTTAAATATTCATATCCTACATGTTGGATTTCAATGCCCATTTTCCCCTCACCCCTGCTTATTTGTAATGGAACAGCTCAAGCATATAAACTTGTAACTCAGTGGTGGCAACACCCTATTCATTCGTGTTTACAATCTTCATGTGATCGGTCGTGTTTCGTCCCAGTGGGTCAATATCGTTGGCATCCACTTAAATGTTCCGTTTTAAATATTTTCTTAGCTTGAACCTAAAGTTTAAATATATTTCAATAATGTCATGTCTACCCTCGTGTGTTCATTTCTTTGTTAAAACACCTACACTACATTAATAGCATTTCTATAGTAAGAACTTTAAGTAAACTCTAACTTTAATTGTCATTGTATATAATTAAAACTCTTGGTTTACCTCGTACCATAGGCCTCTAGAGAGTAAAGTATTCTCAGATTGTCAAAAATGGTCCGGAATCAACCGTTTGTTTTGGTTGTGTTACATTGTGCTTATATTTCCTATGAAAAAATTCTTTATTTTGCAACCGTAATTTATCATGGTTTTAAGATTTTGGTCGATTGACCCAACAATACTGCAGATACTAGCTATTTAAATCATTCATTGAATGAAGTCATTCTTTATAGCCAAAACGGATAGGTCTCTAACCCCCTCATAGCTTTTGTTAGGCAACTAACCCTGCAAAATGTCGTATGATTGAGTCTGTTTCTAGAGGAAATATTTGAATGTATTTTTTTTCGAGGGAAAAAGATTTTTAATTTGCTATCGTTTACTAGTAGTTTAATAATACTAACGTATTAATGTCGATAGAAATGAATAAGGTTAATGTTGGGTTATATTTAGATTCAAATTCACAGTAGTTTACATAGTTATTAGTATTATTTATTATTACCTTACACTTTTAATATTACTTTGTTACAATGTTCCATCTTAACTAACATAGCAAAATTTTAAGAGATCTATAACTTTGTTACTCTAAACTTGAGTTACTTCAGTTTTTAGTTAAATGAGTGTTTGATATTAGTTTTTTTACTTTCGGTGTCCACACTTCATATTATTGTAAAAATTTGAAGTTCATTTGGGAGGAATATGAGAATAGATCTCATTTGAAATATTTGCTTGTTTTTATTTTCCAGTGGAACTATAATATGTCCAAGGGAGATAAAAACAAAAATATATATATATATATATATATATATATTATGTTTTAAACATCTCCAAAGGAGATAAAACAAAACACTAAATAATGTTTTAAACATCTCCAAAGGAGATAAAAAACAAAAAACTAAATAATGTTTTAAACATCTCTAAAGGAGATAAAAACAAAAAACTAACGTTATAACCATAAGTGTTGTCTTATCCAATATAAACAATGTTCCCTAGTTAATTTTTCATTATTTGTAACATATTGATTATTTCTCATTATAGGTAACATATAGTTTATTTCTCATTATATGCAGATATTTTATTTTCATAATATGTAAGATAGTTTATTTTCATTATATGTAACCAAATACCTTATGAAGTTTCACACAGTCTATCTCAACTTATTTTTACTTTACATGTTTAGACAATTTATTTCATTTATAATTTTCAACAACGTGTTTTTATATATTGCGTGCTTATCTATATTTGTAATCTTATATGTTATTCGATATATTTTGTTACTTCAAGAATATTTACATATTAAGAGTTAAATGTTATAGCAAATTTGTTGTGGAGAATGGATTTTGGACACCTAACAATTTTAAAAAATTACTTTTATTTGTAGTTAAAATAATTTCAAAACCTAATGTGATGAAGTGGTTGGATCCACCATTTGGTTCACAACCTCAACATCTTATCATATTGTTTTCGCGCATGAGTACACTACCGCGGTCTTTAACACTCTTGCGTGGGGGGATATGTAAGATATTTTATAAATCGTCTCCCCACTATAAAATTATAACATTACTTTAACTAACTTTCTTTAACTTTAGATATCGCCCCTTTTTCCCAGTACAAAAGCATCCCTCATGTGACTGCTTTCCCTCCCACGCCACTTCAAAATCCCAAACCCAAACCTAGAAAATGCGAACTAAAACTGAGATGAACCAATCAGAGGTGTCCACAGTGCATTCCCCCTCTCAAAGTATCCGTATTATCTACAGATTCACGATGTAACCTTGAGCTACCAAGTCGGGCTGTGAAGTCTGGAGAAATAAATGTTGTGAACTTAATCTTTCGGCCTTTAGTTTATACCTGCATCATTGAACTTATCATAAAATAATAACGACTGCAACTATAAATAATAAACATTACATATATATATATATATATATATATATGAAAAAGCTGTTAAAAAATTTAATTAAATTAATTTCTAAGTATGAATAAAATAAAACTTATCCCAGTAATTGAAAAAAAGTTCACATACACTAAAAAATCACATACACAGCTTAATTTCTATTGTAATTTTTTCAAGGTGTAACTAGTATTAAAATATTTTTACACTCATACTACCACACTTACACCTACCATAATCACCGAGGACACCTGGGAATGCAAAAAAGTATCTAATTAACAAAAATCATAATGATCATAACTATCTAAACAGATTTAGACACTAGTTATCAATTAAATAAAATACTTTTTTTGTACTAAATATAGCATACACTGCATTGAGTATTAAAAAAAATAGTAAATAATTTTAATTAAATTGTTTTTAGAAAATAAAATGTAGTACTAGATTATTGTATATTCTGCTAAATATCTCTGTATGTGTGAATTAAATTAATATCTAAATATAAATAATATAAAATAAAATCTTGGTAGTTTAGATACTTTTCCCTACATTTTCAAGTATTATAATGTTGCTTGTAAGATAATTTAGAAATTCATAATAAACGTTCGGTTGTGTTTAATTTTTTTTTTTTAATTTTATGAAAACATTTAAAATAAGCAAATTTTAATTTTTTACCTATTATCAAATTGTAAATAAGTATTTTTTTATATGAAATAATTTTAGAAAACTTAAAAGAATGCATACATTTATAAAAGTGTAACTGATAACAAAAGTTATGTCGTTAGTAAATTACTTCATTAACCAGGTCGGAATTTTTGAATAACAACATATTTAATTTTTAAATAAAAATATATTAGTGCACTAATAATGGAAATTAAATTAGCTGATACTAGTAGAATAATAAATAAATAGAATTTGAAGCAAATTAAGTATTAATCTATGAGTAGGGATCAGTGGAGGGTATGGGACAGCGCTAGGGCTGGACACTTTTAGTTAAAAACCCAGTGGCCCAGTGGATAAAGGCATTCAGAGGATTTCGTAATCAGAGGATTTCTAGTTCGAGCACGTGCGGTAGACTTGATAAAGGACATTAAAAAAAGTAGTGATCTTGCGATCGCGGAGGGTTGCCGGCTTTACCACATTGATATATATATATATATATATATATATATATATATATATATATATATATATATATATATATATATATATATATATATATATATATATATATATATATATATATATATATATATATATATATATATATATATATATATATATATATATATATATATATATATATATATATATATATATATATATATATATATATATATATATATATATATATATATATATATATATATATATATATATATATATATATATATATATATATATATATATTAGGGTGCATCAAACGCCCCATGTTTTTAAAAATTTCATGGAAATTGTCTGTCCCTATGTTATTTTTGTTCGAAATGCTAAAAAAGTTATATACGTAGAATTTCGTAAAAATTGAATAACATCTATGGGGTCCTCAAGTCCCAGGAAGGTACAACAAAAACGAAAATTCTGAAAAAAAGCATTGTGCATAAAAAAAATATATAATAATGTATACTTTAATAAAATAACGCAATTAAGATTGTTTTGTGATATAATAAAAGAATATATAATCATATACTATTAACTTTCTAATATCAATTTAATTCGTACAAGTACACTCAATTTAAACTATAGTCAATTTCGGCCTTTTTCGCAGATTTCTCTGTTTTTGTCGATCTTGTTCGACGACCTGCAGAACAAGTTGATAGGGATCTTCATGTTTTGCTGATTCTATGAAATCAGTACTTAGCTTCATCCCTCGTTCTGCACAGTTGTTGACAACATTCAATGCTTGCAACTTTGTGAGTGTGTGGTGTAGGATACAGAACTTGACCATTCTGAAACATCTTCTATTAAAAAATTTGAGTCTAGTTCAAATAGATAAAATAAAATCCAAGAATCCGTTTTAACTGAATTAGAAATAGTTGTATTTACAGTGAGATTTTTGGGAAATTTGGGTTTTTCAAAATCCATACCATATCTACCTTGAAATTTAAAAGCAGTATCAGTGGAATTTAGTTTTGTAGCTAGCATTGCATCAGCGATAGCTTTTCGTTCTTGGTGGAACTCTGTTGCTCCAAAGGACAAGTGGAACCACCTCTTCTGTAAGATACTAGCAGTAATGGTTTTCAAGAGCACTAATTGCACTTTCAGATATGATGGGATGGACAACCTTGTACGTTATAAGAGAACATAGCATTTGTAGGACATTCCAAAGAGCATTTATGGCAGAATCACAAGTTAACCACCAGGTGCTGTAGGTGAGAGTGGCAAAGTCACACAGTTTGACATGTTGTTGTGCCGGTAGGTAGTTGCTGATGCTGCTCAAGAAGACAAATTTTAATCGTGCATAACAATTTGGCCGTCCAACATGCTTTGTGCAAAGCTCCTGGTAGGTTTAATTTTACTGCTTGTGTAATATTGGGAAAGTCAAAGTATATTAGACAAAGCTTTGTGAATTCCATATAATCATCTCTGTATTTTCCAGTATCGATGGCACATTTTGCTGCATGGATTGTACTAGCTCCAAGATCATTAACTATGCTGCTCGCTTGCACATTCACTGACTTTGGGTCATATGGTTCAAATCCACCATCATCTTTATCAAAATTGTTTAAATAAGGTTATACCTAGTAACTTAGAAGCCTCGACCTTTAAGTCACCAAAACATGAGACAAAATGACTTCTCTGATATGAAGACGGCAAGCCGACCAAAGAAGTTTGTCCCAATTTATTTTGCTCTCTGACACAAGCAGCAGTAACATGGCCTGTGTTGGAAGTTGTGTCAAATATCATGTTCATAATTGTTTGTACATTGCTAAGAAGTCAGTTGCTCATATATTAAGTCGGCAATGATTGAGTCGCATTTACTATTAGTTCCTTGGGGATATACAGGCACACCAAGAATCTTTATCTGGTGAACGTTTTTTTTATTTTGTACTTATTGGACATTGCTGTTGAAAGTTTTTTATTCCAATGCAAAGCACCACTCTTACTTGCAAGCTGTTGAAATTTCCATTGCAACTTGCCTATTCTTGTTCTGTGTGTTGTTGCGTAAGATGCTGCAATTGCACATGTATCTCCTCATAGTTTTGTAATGTTTTTGTATATGCTGCCTGTTGCCCTGGACTCATAGCTAGTTGAAACAATATTAGATTTCTGCATAATATCGTATGGGATGAATAAACTTGTTCCCGCTCTTTTATATTGATGATGACTTTGAGTACTTCTTGAGAGTCCTTCAAAATCAATTTTTTTTTACATAATTTGTGTCACTTCGTTCATCAAAATCATCAGTAGATCTAATAATATAATTTAATATTAAATTGGAACTAATTTTTTTATTCACTTTACTTTTATTTTTATTATTTTATAATTAAAAGTATAAATAAATAAAATAAAACTATAAAATCGATTCAGAACAAAAGTAGAAAGTAGTAAATCCGTTAAAAATGAAAACCACAAGTTGAAATAAACAGGAAATGTACTTTACTGTAAATTGTAAACAAAGCTAAATTTGTCACTAGTCACCTGAAATCAATGAAGAATGAAGTCACTTGTATTTACTGTTAATATAGTTTATTAACATTAAATATTTATATGATCCATATTTTACTTCATTATAATCACTTTTCTTAAAATATCATAAAATAATAGTTAAAAAAATTTGAAAGTAATTAAGTATGAAAAATGCTGAATTTGGGGATTTTATTCGAAAAAAACGAAATTTCAAGGTTGTTGAGGACCCCCTAAAAGTGTTTATAAATCGAAAATATTTGGTATGTCAACTTTTTATGGCTAATGGAACATTTTTAGATTGGGGACAAAGTGATTTTTTTCTAGAGGGGCGTTTGATGCACCCTAATATATATATATATATATATATATATATATATATATATATATATATATATATATATATATATATATATATATATATATATATATATATATATATATATATATATATATATATATATATATATATATATATATATATATATATATATATATATATATATATATATATATATATATATATATATATATATATATATATATATATATATATATATATATATATATATATATATATATATATATATATATATAGATATAGATATAGATATAGATATAGATATAGATATAGATATATATATATATATATATATATATATATATATATATATATATATATATATATATATATATATATATATATATATATATATATATATATATATATATATATATATATATATATATATATATATATATATATAGATATATAGATATATATATATAGAGAGAGAGAGAGAGAGAGAGAGACATAATTAATTAAATAATTATATAGAGACTGACCAAAAAATAATTAAAAATGAATTATCTCTCTGATTATACCATGAAAACACAGTGAGTTATATAACTCCGTGTATTAAGCAACTCAACATTTTTATTGTATTTAATAACAACTATTTGTAAAAATCCAGCCTTACAATATTTAAATACATGTATATAAAAAAATCTTACTTTTTATTATCACTATGTTATTACATATATTAATGTGTAATTGCCATTAAAAATTCCATCTATAATGATCTATACTCTACTTTTATTAGTTCATAAAAAATTGCAATTAAGATATCTCCGCGATTAATTCTTGCAGTTGTAATTATATATTTTATATGAGTAAAATTTGTCTATACTTCAAATCTCTAGTAAATTAAAGGACGTATCGCTATAGGCTAAAATATAAAATTATACTAGAAATAATATCTTCTAGCTTGGTATAATTTATTAAATTTAATATGTTTTAATTGACTTACGTTTAGTTTAAAGGGAAACATGATACATTTGATGAACATGATATTTTATACTTACGTGGTATTAATAACGTAACTATTATTAACGTTAAATCCGAAACAGAAAGTAATCATATAAGTGAATTACCTTTCAGACCATATATCTCACAATATAACGAATGTGAGAAAACACAGAACATCAATACAAAATTAGTTTCTTACCTGTTTCCATGAAGGCAGCAAATAGGATAACGGCAAAGATAGCATTAATTGTGTTCATTTTGCTTTTGGGTAAGATAAACTGTGAAAACATTTTGAAAGAATATCATTATATAGTTATGGAAAGTATTTTATCTGCTAGTAAGTTAGTTTATATAACTATTTTATATTTATTTATGTGATATAATAATATGGTACGTTTATTTTATGGGAGTTAGTATTGCCCATTTTATTTGTATTGCAAAGGTGGCCCAATAATTCAATTTTAGAAATGTATTTACTAGGGTAGAGTGAAGCAATCTTAACTAACAATTTGAAAAAAATCAAAATATAATAAATGAGATGTATTAGTGCGGAAAAGTTGCTTTTCGTATATACTATTTACCACGTAAAAGCATTTTAATAGCAAACAATATCTAGAAGTTCCCCTCATACCATGAAGTTGACCGAAAATGATGTGTATAAATTAAATAGTGTTGTAATAGGGTGACATTTTTTTTTAATACAGCCGAAACTGTAAGGGAGGTAGGGAGAAGGAAAGTAGAGAATAATATCGGTTTATTTTTTAATATATGCAAGTTAACAAAAATAACTTATTTACTTACATGTTAAAGATAACTTAAGTTCTGTTCTGCCCACCGTTTGAAATTTACACCAAAATTTAAAATTCCCGTATAATATAGAACAAAAGTTAATTGTGAATGAAATTATGAATCCAGCTGCAATAGCTCACACGCGTTTTCAATTGAAACTAAAGATGTTGGTAAACAATTTATGCTTTTCAGACCTTTAACTATAACCACATTGCAAACAACTTATTAGAACATAGTTTGATGGGAGACTTGACTATTAATGACGATATTCTGATTTGGTCTTAAATTGTGGCATAAGTTGTCTAGACTGCAATCTGACTCTAATAAAACCATCTCTCTTGGTTGCACCACAAACCAAGCTTTTGCCTTTAAGACCCAACTGTGCTCTGTGACTAACTTAACACATCGTTCCACCTATTGAGTATGACAAGGGTAGTTTAGGGAATCAAACACTTCAGGTACACTATCAAGCACCATTTGTTTCAAAGCTTCATCTAAAAATCCTATAGTAAGGGGAGATTTTGTTGTTTCCCAATTCTGCCAATAGGTGAGTTTATGGTAGTTTTTAACTTACAAGTTATGATTTGTAAGTGTACATTTATGTAGCTCCATGCTTTTTCTGCTAAGATCCGACGCAAACCAAGCTCCCTAATGAATTTCGATAATCTGTAATGATTTCTAATCTTATAATTTCTGGACTGATAAAGAAACCAGTGTGCTGAATTACACGATTATTGTTTATTGTTTTAAATACGAGTTTAGAACCATCTTTCAAGGAGAGGTGAATATTATTAATTAATTACACTTGATGTTGTATATACGTTACACCACGGTTTTAATTAATTATTTAATTATATAGGCATTTATGATTTTTTGTACATTTTTTCAGTGGTCCAGGGGTAAAAAAAAAAAAAAAAATTAAAAAAGAAAAATCATGCACTACAGGGTTAAGTTTGATCTCATTTTTCTCAGTTTTGACGTAAAATATTAATTCGCATGTTTTTTTAAACTTATAAAGAATAAAAAAATCAACTTCATTTCAAGTTTAATTTTCTTTATTTTCAGATACTACAATGTGTTGAGGTTCATCTGTTACATCCATAAAGAAGATGCAGATATTCCATATCTACAAACCAGCAAAAATATAAAAAATAGTATTATACATTATTTTGTATAAAAATCAATTAGCATTTAAAAGAAAAAGTAATTCAACTTTAAAAATTTAAAAATAAAAAAAAAATGTTTAGTTCGCTACCAAGTACTATTCGCCTTGATCAGTATCATATAACAATGTAATTTTATGTGTTTGGGCTAACAATCGAGATATGTAAAATTTTACGTTTAAGGACATTTTTTATTAATTTCACAGAAATTAACTTTTTTTATGCATTGTCTCAAAGGTGAGTAGTGCAGTTATGCAAATTATTTCGATAATGAAGACGATTTACTTTTTTCTAACACATTATCATGTAGCATTATCGTTTTAAGTATATAGAAATTTTAATATATTAGTTACATTTTTAATTCTTATCATCTGAAAGGTAGTCTATTGTTATTTACATAATAATTTAGACATTATTGATGAAATATTAAGAAATAAATAAATATATTTGATTGTTAAATGATTTTTAAAAATAATTCGTTTCAAGACATACTGTTACTATTCAGAAGATGCGTGGGTTGTGATAGAGTGCGTCTCATGGTACCGGACTGAGGATTGAAAGGTCTTAAGTTTGTATCCTGGTAATTTCAGCGAAGACCTGTTTCGTGGAGGAGGCAGATGCATGGAAAATATTATGTGGATCAATTAGTAAACAACATTGGTGTAAACACTTTCATAAATTATTCTGCTAGCGTGTATAAATTCTGTGATGGATTATCGGTTTCCATGTATAAACACGAAATTTGATTTGCAGTCGTTAAACGCCTTCAGTGAGAACATGCTCTACGTTCTCGTTCTGAACAACTTGTTAAACACAAGACGCCAACCACATGTTGGGAAATATCAAATAAGTAATGTTTACCAGTGATTAACATTTTTTCAAATTATTTTTGGCAGGTTAACTTGAACAAATGGCAACTGCTCATATTTGCTAATGTTATACCAATAGTACTAAAGTATGTACGGATCCCTATAGTTTTGCCGTCTAAGTGTTCCAGTCGTAATGGAAGCTCTTTTGAATGGAGTTGACATACTGACTACTGTAAGTTTGTTTTAAATAAACTTCGAGAAGTCTTATTACTCCTCCATTTATTCCAGTATTTAAGTTGGTTCCATCATATCCGCCAGTTATAATAGCTATCAGTAAAAATCCGTTCTCCGTTAGTCATGCTCTTGGTGATGTTTTTCGCTGAGCCACTGAATGGAGAGACATAACTAAGATATTTAGATCGAGGTTCTTGAATCAGAGTAACATAATCTTCAACTACTGTTTTATTCCTAGAATTTTTTTCCCATCAAAACTTGCAAGTTTTCCATTTAAACTTGCAACGTTTTGTCCTTTCTGCCACCAGGGTACAATCCATGTAGTAATGTCGGTCTTTCTGTTTCATGTATGTTCCTTGTTGTCTATCTCATGACCAAGGCATGATTTAGAAAATTCAATACTATAGGCACAAAATCACTGTTATGGACTATCTTTAATAAAATAAAGCCTCGAAGAATAAAAAACGTACAGCCTTCGCAATTATTATCTTATCACTTGAAATTATGAAACATTTGAGATACATTTGTAGAGTTCTCGTCTGTTATCAGAATGGTCCCAATAATATTGTCATTTTTGTCAAACTAAATACAAATAACTATTTTCAAGTTTTCAATATCAAGTTTTGGTATAAAATTGTCTAAATATGTATGTTTACACTCATTTTCTCAGTAAGGACGTTTTTTAAAATTTTATCAAGCGTAAATTGTTCAGATATATTGGAAGAAGCTGCCCAAACTTTACTTCAGAGTAATTACAAACATCATACTTTAATTTGTCTTTAGAAATTAGATATACCAATGAAAAAAAGTATTGTTTTATTCTATATTACAAAAATACTTTTTAAAATAACAAATTATTGTGAAGACCGCTTGTTAAACATATTATTTTGTTTATCAAAAAGTAAAATTAAAGTTTTTAAAAAGTATTTTTTAGACTTTTATCAGAAATAAAATACGTCACGTTACGTAGTTATTATACGTTGTTATAATTTTTAATTATATTTTTTTTCTAAATGTTTGTGTCGTAGAGTTGGGCGCGGCACCATCTGACCTAAAGTTGGGTTAGTACATTTTGTTTTGCGTTGTGTTATTTTTTTGTTTAGTTTCATTATGAACAATGTTGGTGTGGAAGAAATACATAACATACACATAAATCTTAATCGGTGCTTTATTAACAAATTAAGTTCATTATGGCAGTAGAAACTTAGTGTTGGGGGGTTACGTGTAATAGGCTAAACTGACTCTTACGTGAACTTTTGAGGAGAGTTACCGTCTGCGGTGATTCATTGGTCTCCAGTGGCTCGTAGAGGTCCGACTTTCAGGGGCGTTGTCATTCGTTGTTCATGGAATCATGGATCTTCCGTCTTGGGTCATGGCATCGGGACTTTTCCGTCGTTGCTCATGGAGTCGGAACTTTTCGGTATTAGCATGACATCCGGACTTTTCCTTTGTAGGTCATGAAGTGGAGACTTTTCCTTCTTAGAATGGCATTGAGGCTTTTCCGTCATTGCTCCTGGAGTCGGGAGTCGATGCAGTAAAATTCACTCGTCTTTCATGGTCAAAGGTAAAGTCGTAAGTGATGTGGCAAATCTTAAATTTCCCCCGGTGGCCTCTTGGGATGGGAGCTGAAATTCTGCATGAATTACCATACCCACCACTTGGAATTAGCTCCGCCCTTCTGGATAACCCCGCCTAACCAATCTTGGTGTGGTCATAAAATAGCTCAGTGACGTAACTATCCCCACATTGTAACACAGTAATAAAACCGGCGACATTCAGTCTAGCCAACTAACCAAATTGCACAAAGTACAGTATAGGTCAGATCCCCATATAAAAATTGCAACGTGTGACAGCACACTGTCACAGTTTGACCATCTCAATGTGCTTTGAACATATGTGAAAGGTTTGGTTTTGTTAATTAACGTCGCACTAGAAACATATGTGAAACAAAAGTTATAATGATATCTTCAAACTTAAAGCAAAAATGCAAATGTGTATGTGTCCCATGCACCTTTAAGTTATTTTATTTTTAATCAAACGACACCAAAGTTATATTTCTACTAAAAGTACAACCAATTAAATTTTTAATTCAATATTAATTTTTGGTACAAAATTGCCTGAAGACTTAACCCTTTGCACTCCGTTGGCGCCGCTCAGGCGACAACATAACGACCCGTTCTTTTGGTTCCCTGTTCTTTAAAATAAACGAGAACAGCAAGATCTTGTGTGTAAAAAACATCGATATTGTTTTCAACGTGTTCTTTTATAGATTCAAAACAGGTTGTTTCTTTTCTCTATGAGCATAACAAATTAATGGGAAAGAACATAAGGACGAATAACTGTTCCGTAGAAAAAACGGAAAACGCAAGGTGGTCTTGGAGTGCAAAAGGTTAACCCTGTAGTGCATAGTGTAGCATATATGTTACACAACTTTAAAATGACCGCTAGTGACATCTATTGAGTTTTATGTTAACTATTATAGCATTGTCACGTAGGGAACCATGTGCCTAGTTCATATAATCACCGCTAGGTCCCTTATTTTTATGAAAATGAGTGTGATAAAGGCAATCTGTTGCTTCGAGGTATGTTGTAAAACTGGTTCATTAACGTTAAGTTTGCGATGATTGTTTTATTACTTATAAGTGTAACCTGGCTCTACAAAAAATCTTAGCTAATACCAGAGGAATGCAGATTGTATTTAACTATATGTTCATACTTTTTGAAAATTATTTTACTAATTACACATGATGTTGCATATACGCTACACCACGGTTTTATTATTTAATTAAATAGGCATTTATGATTTTTTTTGTACATTTTTTCAGTGGTCCAGGGGCAAAAAAGAAAAAAACAAATTTTAATTTAAAAAGAATAATCATGTACTAGTGGGATAACTTTGATCTCAGTTTTGACGCAAAATATTGATTCGCATGTTTTTTTTTAACTTATAAAGAATAAAAAAATCAACTTTATTTCAAGTTTAATTTTCTTTATTTTCAGATACTACATTCTCTTGAGGTGCATCTGTTAGATCCATAAAGAAGATGCAGATATTCCATATCTACAAACCTGCAAAAACAAAAAAAATATTACTGTACATTATGTTTTATAAAAATTAATTAGCATTTAAAAAGAAAAGTAACTCAACTGTTAAATTTTTTAAAAAAAAGTTGAATTCGCTACGAAGTCCTATTGGCATTGATCAGTATCATATAACAATGTTATTTTATGTGTTTGGGATAACAATCGACATATGTAAAATGTTGCCTTTAAGGAAAAAAATTATTAATTTTACAAAAATTAACTTTTCTTATGTACCGTCTCAAAGGTGAAAATTGCAGTTATGTAAATATATCTCGTAAATGAAGATGATTTACTTTTTTTACACACATTTTCATGTGTCATTATTGTTTTAAGTATATATAAATTTTAATATATTAGTTAAAATTTTAATTCTTATCATCTGAAAGGTTGTCCATTGTTAATTTACACATTATTGAAGAAATATTAACAAATTATTTAATGTATTTGATTGTCAATTGTTTTTTGTAAATAATTCGTTTCTAGACATACTGTTACTATTCAGAAGATGCGTAGGTTGTGATAGTGTGATTCTCATGGTACCGGACTCAGGATTAAAAGGTCTTATGTTTGTATCCTGGTAAATTCAGCCGAAGACTTGTTTCGTGGAGGAGACAGATGCATGGAAAATCTGATGTGGATCAATATATCCCATTGGTGAAGGTGAGGAGATTTTGAGAATTTGGTATGTTTTTTTCTCTAGTGCGTAGTGTAGCATATATGCTACATAACTTTAAAATGACCGCAAGTTGCATCTATTGATTTTCATGTTAATTATTATATTATTGTCACGTAGGGAACCATGTGCCGAGTTTTTGTAACTGCCGCAAGGTCTCTTTTCTTCATAAAAATGATTTTGGTAAAAGCAATCAGTTGCTTCGAGATACGTTGTTCTAAAACTTGGTCGTATAGGTGAAGTTTTCGAAGATTGCTTTATTTCTTATAAGTATAATCTGGCTCTACAGAAAATCCTAGCTAATACAAGGGGTATGTGGATTGTATTTAACTATATTTTCATACTTTTTGAAAATTATTTTCGTAATTATATATGATGTTGCATATACGCTACACCACGGTTTTAATTAATTATTTAAAAAAAATAAGCACGTGCGATTTTTTTGCATATTTGCTTAGCAGTTCAGGAGCAAAAAGAAAAAAATCATTAAAAAAGAAAAAAATCCTGAAATAGAGCCCAGCAAAAAAAGTCTGCATGAAATCTTTATCAAAATTGTCAAAGTAAAGGTTTTTGAGGGTTTTTTAAAAGATATTGAAACAAAAAACTGCAGTTTTTTTGAAGTTTTTAATTTGCCTGCATAAAACCTTTAAAATATCTGCATTTTCCCTTCATAAAATTGAAGGTTTTCTGCAGGTTTTTATGAAGGTCTATTGCAGTTTTTATGAAGGTCTTTTGCAGTTTTTATGAAGGACATTGAAACAAAAACCTTTAATTTTATAGATCTTCAAAAAACCTGCAGTTTTCCTGCATAAAAACTTCAATTTCAAAATTTTGATAAAGGTTTTATGTTGACTTTTTTTGCTGGGAGCATTAATTTTTATCTTCTGCATTTGATAGTGTATTTGCGTTACTGACGAGTTTTTCCTTCAAGGTACATCCCGGAACGTCATCATCACTGTTTAAATCCAATGCTTTATCAATATAACCATCACATTCCATAGAAGTTAAAAATTAAATATTATTTTATATTATTCAACGTAAGATAATTGTTTCGTTGATTGCATTTACGTTGCAGTACAGCTATTCACTGGGCTATTAGCAATGGTTCGCGATCCATTCAAAAAGAGAGACCAGGAAACCGTCTCCATGATTTGAACCGTTATAATATGAATGGGATAACAACTGTGCTGATACCTCACTGAGAACTTTCACACCTTGGCCAATGTAAGCGCATGCGGACTATGATTTATTCAGACCTTTCTACACAACGAACTACAGCCCCCACTGCACAACGAGGTTTCGCTATCATTTCGAAATCTGTGGTTTGAACCATAGTTTGAATACGGGACCCACCAATTACGAGAGAGATCGCGTTTATTCCACTCTTGCTGTCATGGTAACAAATCGGAGGATGGATGTTTGAATTCAAGGCGCATAAAACAGGAGGTGAGATATATCAAGTAGCTGACGTCATTTTTATTTACAATGCTAAACATTGCTGTTTTAAATGTAAAAAGTTTCGAGAAGTCAATTTTTTTTTTTTTACAAAAACGCAATTAAAAAAATCAAAATTACTTTCCTGCAAGAAAAACACAGTTTGCCATATCACCAAACATTATTAAAAAAACATTCCAAAAAGCTTTAAAAAATATTAAAAAAATTTACATGACATTTATTTTAATAAAAAAGTACGTAGAAGTCATGATATAAAAAATTCACGATCTCTCATAATTATTATATCATTTAACGAAAAGTATGTACATTTTATAAAATATTTGGTTTTATTTCATAATTAACGTAACAGATATTATTACAAAATAAAAAACAACAATTGACAATGTTGGACAACATTCATGCTTTCAAAATGCATGTAAAACTTAATTTTATTGGAGTATTTACAAATTGTAATTATTATTCAAATATATCTCAAACGTACATTTACTAACGTCTCCTACGATTTCTAGAAATGCAACAATATATTCATTAATACAATTTTATAATCACAAAGAGCCGAATGTATTGATAATAGTTATCGATTATTTTTTACTACAATCAAACATATATTTTAATCTCAACATTTGGGAATTCATAAATTATGCAACATTCAGAAGTTGTAATTATGAATTCATTTATAATTTAGAATAATCACCTAACATGCTGCTTAAAATTTGAATTGTATTTATTATATGAATATATATATATATATATATATATATATATATATATATATATATATATATATATATATATATATATATATATATATACCTTGTCCAACAGGAACACCTGGTAAAGGCGCTGGAAATACATATGGACATGCATTAATGAAAGGTTATCATCACAATTACTTAAATACATTGATATTGGTATTGAATTCATTAAAATACTTTTAAAATCCAATGATAAGTACAATATATAAAAAAACAGCGTACAATATTAATAGACTTTGAATTAAAAATTTTCAAGAAGATACAAATACGTTAGAAAGAAAACGTTCGGAAGCAAATTAGTAATGAAACTTATATGCGTTTTAATTATATATTTTATAAAATATAGATATAAAACAATATTCTGCCGAAAATCTGAATTAAAATATTTTCGAAATATAAACATAATCACAACATATCGCGACAATTTAAATATTTCAATCTTACATCTTCTACCATTTAAGTTTTCCATTGTTGAAAAATTAGGGTAGTGGTAATAACTATTTAACTGTACGTAAAATGAATAAGCTTTACATTCATATATATTGTAAAACTATAAACAAGCAATGTTTTAAGGAACCTTAAGGGATGCATATACTTAGTAAAGGTATTAATTATTCAAAAGATTTCCAAGGCACGTCCACCTCCATTAAACCATTATTATAACAACATTATAACAATTGATGTATAACCATTAAAAGTTGTTTGCGTTAATTCCGTTTAATTTTATTTCATATTGCTAAATTTTAATTAATATATATTTTTAATTTATATGTAAGAAGAAACATAATTTATTCTTCTATGAGCACATACTGATGAAAAGGTGGTATGCGTATGCTTATTAATAGAAATAATGGATAATGATAATGGCATTAGAAGATAAGATACTAATTTAAAAAATCCTAATTAATTACTTATTTTATTTTATTTGAAAAAGCTTCATTTCAAAAACACAACATGTTAGTTAATTTATTGCTGTAGACATTAGATTGCGAAATTGAATTTTTTTATATAAAATGATAATACTGGGAGGACAAACTATATTTTAATATATTTTACTCTTATAATAATACATTTTTGATACGTAACTATAGTAAAATTATTTCGCGTACATTCTTAAAAAATTCAGCTGCAAAGCTTACATGGACTTTAAAAAACACACTTTCATTACCCCGCCCATATTCTCACAAGAATGATGGCTGCAAATATAAGTTATATTACTTTATTTCTATTTGAGTTCCTCAATTTCAACTCTGTTTAATGTTGTGTATTTGCTTTAAGTATAGCTTTGCTTTAAGTGTAGTTTTAACTAATTACGTTATGTGTATAAAAGCTTTAACATATATTTTATTTGGAAAATACTTTCAGCCACTAGTTATTTAGTAATATACTATGAATCGCAGGGTTTTCAAAAATATAAGAGTTGCAGTAAAATAATTTTGAAAATTACATGTGTATATATACATATTTTAAGTAATAATATATTATTCATTTAAAATGGTTATTTTCAATATTAATATACCGAAAGAAATTTCGAAAGTGAAATTATAAAGTAAAATAAAATTACAATTATTTGGCTGTATTATTTTTAGACGTATTGCATTAAAAACATTATTTTTGCTAAATAGTACACTTATGCTTTAAACAATTCGTTTAGCTTTAGTAGCAAAAAACAGAGCATTTAAAGAAAATGAAAACAATTATTTATTATGTTTAGTTTAACATCTAAACAATGGTCGTTACTCATTTTTTTGTGATCAATTTTATGCTTACATAAAGTTTGAGTTAAGTAGTGTCCGAAAAAAGGAACATTTAAGTTCAAAATGTATAGTTTCATTATTAATGGTGTTTTCTTAATGTTGTTTTTAGAAAAAGTAAGCAAAACACAATTAATTTTAAACTTACCAAGTCCTGCAAAGTTACATGAAAATTAAAGATGACATACATTAATAAAAGTATACTATTAAAACTAGCAAAATATATCGATACTAGTTATTATATCAAACACCTTGTAATAAACTATAATACGTAAAAGATATATTAGCAAAGTATGGCAAATTAAAATATTCCGAATAAAGAATGCTTTAGAAACATACGAACATTTAGTTTTAGCATAACATAGTATTATCCATCAACATGCAGCTAAGAATTCTGAGGAACAAGTAGATCAATTGCTTGGTAATGTATCAGAATGAGCCGTCAGATGAAGTATGCATTTTAAGAACAGTAAATGTAAAGTTTCGCAAATGGGTATTAAAAATAGAAAGACTGACAATGTTTTATATGGCGCAAAATAGTTAGATAGTCAGTGGTGGTTTTAAAATTAGTCATCAATGTACACTGAATAGCAAGAAATCGAATATAATGTTGCGGAACATGAGCAAAAGTGTTTCATCAATGTCTATAATCTTACAGTTGTATAAAGGCACAGTTTTAGTCGCAATATTTAAAAAAAAGGCATTGCTTTGTTGGAGAAAGTTCAGCACAGGCATAATAAAATGGCACGAGATTTTTCAGGTATGGATTATGAAGATAGATAAAGAAATTTGAATAGGTATACTCTTCACGAGAGAAGGGTTATATTAAATTTAATTAAACTGTTCGAATTTATTAAACAAGGGGATGTGGAAGGTTTAGATTTTAATATGAGTGATAGAACGAGAGATCATGGATTGAAAAAAAAATCAAATTTTAATAGGGAAGGGAGAAAACACAATTTGCTTATTATGGTAATAGACAAATGGAAAGCTGGTCAGTGAATATTGTTAATTGTACAACAGTAAAGGATTTTAAGAAGATGTTGGATATTCATTGGGGGATATGTATGATATACTAGATTTGTATTTAAATTAAGTATAAAAAAATATAATTTTAATATATAAACAATTGTTAAGAAAAAATAGTTAATTTTTTTATTCTTGAGTCTATGTATTTAACCATGTCAAAAGGTCTGCAATATGTGCCAATAAATGTACAGGTGAAGAAAATATCCCGTGCCACACTTTGGAAAAATATTTAAAAGAGTTTTACATTTACTGGTAATGAAAATGGCATTATAATGTATGTTGCCATACAAATCCTTGTGAAATATGTTTTTTAATATTGTCTTTGATTAGGCCTATAATTTTTAAAATGTTAACAAGGTAAGTAATACTCAAATACTTCTCAAACACAACGTCATTCATACCGTATAGATTATCTGGAAATGAAGAAAGTCATACATTAATAAAAAGAAAACAACATGATTCATGAAATATATTAAAACTCTTTAATAATTCAATAAAATACTTTATATATATATATATATATATATATATATATATATATATATATATATATATATATATATATATATATATATATATATATATATATATATATATATATATATATATATATATATATATATATATATATATATATATATATATATATATATATATATATATATATATATATATATATATATATATATATATATATATATATATACTAGCTGAAATACCCGTTCTACGCACGGGAAGGAAATAAGTTACAAAATAGATACAAATACTATATAATATTCTTAATTAGTCACCCATCAGTTGGAACCAAAGTATTAAAAGTTCGAATTTGTAACGAAATCCGTCCCGCAAGATCTGGAAAGATTGATAATATGGAGAAGTTGGCTGTGAAATACTCTGGATATACATACTGTACTCCCGTTGATTAACATCCATATTTTAACCTTCAGTGACATCTCAGAAATTTAAAGATGCATAACTTTTATAATTGTTAATAATAACTATCTCCAACAAACTTTTATTAGACACCTACGTCAACATGCATCGTTAATTTTTCGAAATTGGCAGGAATATTAAAAAGAAAACATACGAAAACGATTTTAAAAGTTTCACTTACCAAATTCTTGATTTTCCGATTTTTTTCTTAGTTGGTATAGTAAACCCTATCAGTAGGCAAAATTTCGCGATTCAAAAGAATTTCGAAGTTTCAAAAACTAATGTTCCGTTAAAAAAAATTCGTAGCCATTTTTTAATGGTTCCGCGTAATAAAATCTATATTTTCATATTATTTCCTTTGTTGGTATGTAAACTATCCTGCATGCGAAATTTCACGATTCTACGACAATCACAAATGTTCCAAAACTATCGTTCCATGAAAAAAAACTGCAACCGATTATCCCGCTTGCAAAATTCTTTATTTAGTCTTTTCCCTTGTTGGTATGCTAATACGTAGCAGATTGCAAAATTTCACAATTCTAAGAAAATCTGAAGTATACAAAACTAACGTAGAATAAATGTTTATTCAAAGAAAATGAAAAAATTCGACCCAAACAAAAATAGCTTCCTTTTCCTATGTAAGTTATAGTAACAACTCTGTCAAATTTCATTTTATTGGTTCATGCGTGTACGGTAGGTTGGAGTTATAAGTCAGTGGGTAACCTGCGAAGATTTTTACTTTTGGCAGTTAAAGTTCGAGTTTTTTTTAAATCCTTTCTTAGTGGGCAATTTTGGCTTAAAATGTACCTCCATGCCCAATTTCGTTTTCTTAGTTGTTGTAGTACGAAACATCCCGTTGTCCAATTATATTTGCATCACTTTAACATTAATTTTATTATTTTTGGACACTATTTTCCATTATATGTTATTATTACATATATGACCATTTTTTAGTTCATTTGGAATTTTTTTTATTCATTTGGTGGAATTTTTATTTTATTGGCGATGTATTTATAACTTTGGTGATATTTTTATAAATTTGGAGACATTTTTTTATTTATTTGGCGATATATTGTTTTCAGCCAATCAAAATGCTCCCATAGTTTATATAATATTAAATATTAGTTTATATATTTTATTATTATCCTATGGAAATGTTTTTTTTTAAATGGTTATTTTGGCAGTTCGAATTCTAATTTTTAAAAATACTTTCTTAATGTACCCCTAGGACCCAAGATGAATCTGTGTTCCAAATTTTAGCACTCTAGGTATTTTGGATCTGTAGATTCCCAAATTAACTTTGCTATATTAGATTACTTTTCCTATTTAATGTATAAGTAACAAATTTGCCAAATTTCTTCTTCATAGGTATACGGGAAGTTGGAGAATTATTTATGAGTGAATGAGTGGGTTTTTCATTTATGTATATAAATCACTTTAACATTAATGTTATTATTATTTTATACAAATTTGGCCAGTTTATATTACTATTACATATATGACCATAAATTAGATCATTTGGTGAAATTTGTTATTCATTTGATAATTTTTTTATTTTATTTACGATATTATTATGAAATTGGTGATATGTTTACAAATTTGCCGACATTTTTTTGGCGATATTTTTTTATCAGCCACTCTGAATGCTCTTCATAGGTTATATAATATTAAAGTATTTCATTGTTTCAATCTTGAAATATTGCGATGTAACATGTGTTATTCTCCAGAAAGTGCTAAAAACCTTGTCCCATCAAATAATTTTTTATTATTTCATATATTAAGAATTGTTTTAAAGAATTAATTGACAAATACGCATATTTCTCTTGACACTACAGCGCTTCAATCCTAATTTTTTTTAATTTAATATAAAAATTCGAGTCCACAGACATGATAAATAATGTCCGTGGCCTGTCCCACATCGAATTTTAACATGGTCTTTGGTTTCTAATTTCACAGAAGATCACACTTGTTTAATAAAATGCATGTTTTCATTAAAAACTTTCAATTTTTATGATGTAGTTCAATTAATAAATTTAAAGTACATTGGTCCCGCAAATGTCATCATGTTCGTGGACCAAATATTAACAACCGGTCAACAGATGGCAGCAACAATAAACTTTGCCACTAATAGAATTTATACAAACATTTTAAGTATTTTGATAAATGGTTAGTTTGTTATCTCTTAAAGTTGCAAGGTAGTTTGCAGATAAAAGTTGATAGTTGGGGTTGGAAAGATCATGCCATTATACCCAGGTAGCACACGTACATGGGATTCGCATGGGCCGACGTGGGACCCACATGGGACAGCTGGGCTCGTGTGGGCCCATCTGCCCACCAACAACCCATGTTGAACCCAGATGATCAATTTCGTTGAATATAACGCTTAGAGTTACTTAATAGAAGTGATTTTAATGTTACAATACTATTTTAATAAGTTTTCACTCAAGATAAAACAATTTAATATTCTGATTTCTTATTTATTGGTTATTTCAAAGTGAAAAGGAAATTCACATATATAGACATGGTTCTATCTGGTCCTCCCCTTATGGAAATTAATGGTCTTCATTAGATATCCTCGAAGAAGATTTCAATTCCAACGCGCATGCGTACTACGTCAAAGAGACTATAATTCCGGCTGGTTCCAGAGTATCATCAAAACAACACCTTTTTTTCCGTGGATTTTTTAAACAGTAAAAGATATTATGAACGAAATAGGTACGTACTACTTCATTTAAATTATGTGTATACATTTTATACAACTTATTTCAGATAGATGCCCCGTTTTTTCTTTATTGGTACTATTTTGAGATTATATTCAAATACCCGTATTTCAAATGCACGTTATTGCGATTTCATTAAACAACTTTGTCGAAAGTAACTATAAAATGCTCTCAAAATATAAGAAATCATTTTCATAAGAAGCGAACATGAAACTTTTGATGTTAAATTGAAATGCATATTATTTTTTCCCCATCCTTCGCACCGAAATGTAGGGTTAAGAAACAGTGGCTTCGGAACTTATTTCAAAAAAGGTTTGGATAAGAAAATATGGCATTTAGCATTTGATAATTTTTTCTGGAATATTTTTATGAAAAAACACATTATTTGGATGAAAATATGTGGGGCAGCCACTGTACTCGTTTCGGTGTCAATGCGTATATGACACTAACATATAGAGTTGTGGAATAACGTTGTTGTAACCACACAAATTTAATCCAAGTTATTTTCCTATATGCTATTTTTTTACATTGTTATTAAACAAGATTATTTTAGGAACATTTTGTCTCAATCTCTTGAATTGAAACTAATAAAATTATACTATTATTCGGATTCCTGTACTATTTCAGAATAATATTAAATCATCTACAGTTGTGTAACAGTAGTGTTAATTAATACAGCTAACTATGCTATTTCGACCCTATTTCTATTAGCTTGGAAAGAGCATTGCATTGCATGGGAATGGTTAAAAATACCCTTATATGGTTAAATTGCGTTGAATGGTAACCCTGTTTTCCCGCCAATTCTGTGGCACTTTTTAGCAGACCCGCAGGTAAGAAAGCAGTTCTTTGATCAGCAAAAAGAAAAAAAAATTAACCATTTTTGGCAACAAAACCAGTATTTGTTGCCAAGTATGGTTAGCGTAGAGAATACTGGTAAATTTTAGAAAAATGCCTAGGGTTGCTGTTCACCGTAATTTAACTGAAATAAATATATTATCAGAAGTTCCTGTTTATAATTTTTTTTTTTGCATTTCAGGTTAGCCTTGGCTCTAAAGAGGGGGACCTCCTGTCGTAAGGTTGTGGTTAGTACATTTTTGGTATGCGTTGTGTTATTTTTTGTTTCTTTATGAATATGGTTTGGAAGAAATACATAACATACAAATAACTTACTTTTAAATGGTGCTTTATTAATAGATTAAATTCATTAAGTAGAAGAAACTTATGGTTGGGGGTTATGTGCAAGATTATGCTAAACTGACTCACGTGTACTGGTGAGGAGAGTTACCATCTGAGGTGATTTATCGGTTTGTTATGGCTCGTAGATGACCCGGTTTTCAGTGGCGTTGACATGAAGTGGGGACTCTGCTTCTTAGCCTGGCATCGGGACTTTTCCGGTGATCCAGTGGCTCGTCCAGGTCCGGCTCTTCAGTGGCGTTGGTCTCCAGTGGCTCTCCTTCTTAGCATGGCATCGGGACTTTTCCTTTTCTGCGCATGAGGACGGGAATCGTTGGAGTAAAATTTACTCGTATTTCTTGGGCAAAGTCAAAGTTGTAAGTGTGTGGTGGAACATCCTTAATTTCCCACGGTGGTCTCTTGGGGTGGGGGTTACAATTCTGCATAAATTACTAAACCCACAGCTTAGAATTAGCTCCACCCTCCTGGGTCTCCCCTCCTAACCAATCCTGGCATGGTTGTAAAAATAGCTCCGTGACGTAACTCTCCCCACATTGTTACACCGTAATAAAACCAGCGACATTCAGTCTAGCCAACTGACCAAATTGCACAAAGTACAGTATAGGTCAGATCCCTATGTAAAAATTGTAACGTGTGACAGCACACTGTGACAAAAACAACATTAAAATACAATTTTACATAAAACAAATTTGGGTTGGTAATTTTAACATTAAATTTTGGTCTTGAACCTTATTTTTACATTTCATAATCACAACTGACTCACTTGATAACTCTCACATGTATAAAATTTGGTCTTGAACCTTATTTTACATTTACTCATTTTATAATTGTTCCTGAATGTTAATTTGTAGTGAAGGTCTTCAACCTTCTTGTACCAAAGGCAAATTGCGTTGGAAAGTCTTTAACTCTCCCGCGAAAAACCTGAGTTCTCGCTTTACCTGTTCATAGGTACTTGTATGTAGAAAATTGTCCTGTTAAGAGTTCTTTAAACCCTTGTATGGATATCCTTCGGTTTCTTCTCTTCTGGAAATCTCACATGGAAAGTTATAGAGGGTCAGTCATACCATTAGCAAATAATCACACATATCCCCAAAAGTTAATATTTCTAAAAGTTCATACTGTCTGTATATAAAGTTCGATTTTCCTTATAAAAGTGTCATATTGGTTATAAAATTATAGCACCAAAATTAAAATTAAAGTACAAAATTTAATACACTTATACACTTTAAAACACAAAATATCTCCATGGGAAATGAGTCGCAAAATGCTTGTACTTATGCTCCTATATTTACACATACTCATCACTTAATTTTTATACTAATGATACACTAATCCATGTTTGATAATCTCTTCAATTCACACTAAATTCATTGATTCTTAACAGTTTTTCAATTAAATACGATACACTGTAAACACGTCACACACAATTTGTCTTCTTTTTTTATATCATTACAACAAATATATAGAAATAATCATTATCTAATTCTACACAATATCAATCAATAATAATCAAGACGCTTTTAATTGTTCATATTTCAATTCACACAGAAATTAAATGTACCCTCTCAATCATTTACGCAAACGCCACATTCTAAACTAACGCTCGATCTTCCAACGGTTACAAAAACGAAACAACCGTCTGCAACTTTCTGCTACACTCTCAACACCAGTGCTTAGCAAATCCCCCCGCGAAAAAGATATTGTCCTACCAAGGTCGTTCCCTATTTAACCGAAACAAACCCCTGGACTTTTCGCCCTTAACAATCAACCAAAAAAAACACACTTTTCTCCCTCGAAGAGAAGTGGGGCGCGAATCGGTCCCTCGATTGTTTACACCTCTTCCGAAAGTTGACCATGTGGTACTGCGATTGTCTGACCGTTTTTCAAGAAAAACAAGTAAAGATCCAGTAAGGTTTTGTATCACTACGCTCTATTAATACATTTTACTGTAATTAACTGATTTGTCATAAATTAATATGAATTGTTTCCCCTAAACGTGTTTAATTCGCCCAATTCTCAACTGTGCTCGCACAGAAAATTTTTTCGCCAAGTGGCGCCAAACGCCAATTTTGTAGAAGGAAAAGTTGCTCCTTTCCTGTCCATAAACAATTAATTTATCCCTGATCTCAATTCTGAGAATATGTAAGTCATTGTAAAGCATAACCATATAACCTTGTAATAAGTTTAAAATATGATTTTAAAACAGACTTAAATTTTTCTTTCGTCTAAAAGAAAATTTTAATTGTGTTCTATAATCTCTTTGTAATTTTAATCTTTTTTTCTTAGTTATTTCTCCGCTTTTAAGATACTGACACCCTTCCCAGCAGATCACGCGCTTCCTCTCCAAATCGATAAAACCTCAACCCCTCGCTACGGATCCACAATTCCCACCACGTCAGTATTTACATGTTTGTTAGGTATGTTTGTTATTAGGTGATAAAAATTTAAAATATTTTGTGTATGACTTTTAATACTTAAAGTTAAAAATATGATTTTAAAAGAGACTTAAATTTTTCTTTCGTCTAAAAGAAAATTTTAATTGTGTTCTATAATCTCTTTGTAATTTTAATCTTTTTTTCTTAGTTATTTCTCCGCTTTTAAGATACTGACACCCTTCCCAGCAGATCACGCGCTTCCTCTCCAAATCGATAAAACCACAACCCCTCGCTACGGATCCACAATTCCCACCACGTCAGTATTTACATGTTTGTTAGGTATGTTTGTTATTAGGTGATAAAAATTGAAAATATTTTGTGTATGACTTTTGATAATTAAAGTTAAAAATACGATTTTAAACGAGACTTAAGTTTTTCTTTCGTCAAAAAGGAAATTTTAATTGTGTTCTATAATCTGTTTGTAATTTTAATCTTTTTTTCTTAGTTATTTTTCCGCTTTTAAGATACTGATACCCTTCCCAGCAGATCACGCGCTTCCTCTCCAAATCGATAAAACCACAACCCCTCGCTACGGATCCACAATTCCCACCACGTCAGTAATTACATGTTTGTTAGGTATGTTTGTTATTAGGTGATAAAAATTGAAAATATTTTGTGTATGACTTTTGATACTTAAAGTTAAAAATATGATTTTAAAGGAGACTTAAATTTATGTTTTGTCTAAAAGGAAATTTTAATTGTGTTCTATAATCTGTTTGTAATTTTAATCTTTTTTTCTTAGTTATTTTTCCGCTTTTAAGATACTGACACCCTTTCCAGCAGATCACGCGCTTCCTCTCCAAATCGATAAAACCTCAACCCCTCGCTACGGATCCACAATTCCCACCACGTCAGTATTTACATGTTTGTTAGGTATGTTTGTTATTAGGTGATAAAAATTGAAAATATTTTGTGTACGACTTTTGATACTTAAAGTTTAAAATATGATTTTAAAAGAAACTTAAGGTTTTCATTCGTCTAAAAGGAAATTTTAATTGTGTTCTATAATCTGTTTGTAATTTTAATCTTTTTTTCTTAGTTATTTTTCCGCTTTTAAGATACTGACACCCTTCCCAGCAGATCACGCGCTTCCTCTCCAAATCGATAAAACCACAACCCCTCGCTACGGATCCACAATTCCCACCACGTCAGTAATTACATGTTTATTATTAGGTGATAAAAATTGAAAATATTTTGTGTATGACTTTTGATACTTAAAGTTAAAAATATGATTTTAAAAGAGACTTAAGTTTTTCATTCGTCTAAAAGGAAATTTTAATTGTGTTCTATAATCTGTTTGTAATTTTAATCTATTTTTCTTAGTTATTTTTCCGCTTTTAAGATACTGACACCCTTCCCAGCAGATCACGCGCTTCCTCTCCAAATCGATAAAACCACAACCCCTCGCTACGGATCCACAATTCCCACCACGTCAGTAATTACATGTTTGTTAGGTATGTGTGTTATTAGGTGATAAAAATTGAAAATATTTTGTGTATGACTTTTGATACTTAAAGTTAAAAATATGATTTTAAAAGAGACTTACATTTTTCTTTTGTCTAAAAGGAAATTTTAATTGTTTTCTATAATCTGTTTGTAATTTTAATATTTTTTTCTTAGTTATTTTTCCGCTTTTAAGATACTGACACCCTTCCCAGCAGATCACGCGCTTCCTCTCCAAATCGATAAAACCACAACCCCTCACTACGGATCCACAATTCCCACCACGTCAGTATTTACATATTTTTTAGGTATGTTTGTTATTAGGTGATAAAAATTGAAAATATTTTGTGTATGACTTTTGATACTTAAAGTTAAAAATATGATTTTAAAAGAGACTTAAGTTTTTCATACGTCTAAAAGGAAATTTTAATTGTGTTCTATAATCTGTTTGTAATTTTAATCTATTTTTTTAGTTATTTTTCCGCTTTTAAGATACTGACACCCTTCCCAGCAGATCACGCGCTTCCTCTCCAAATCGATAAAACCACAACCCCTCGCTACAGATCCACAATTCCCACCACGTCAGTAATTACATGTTTGTTAGGTATGTTTGTTATTAGGTGATAAAAATTGAATATAATTTGTGTATGACATCTGATACACTTATATTACTTAATTATATTACTTAAAGTAATAAATATGATTTTAACAGAGACTTAAATTTTTGTTTTGTCTAAAAGGAAATTTTAATTGTGTTCTATAATCTGTTTATCATTTTAATCTTTTTTCTTAGTTTTTTTTCCGTTTTAAGAAACTGACACCCTCACCAGCAGATCACGCGCTTCCTCTCTAAATCGATAAAACCACAACCCCTCGCTACGGATCCACAATTCCCACCACGTCCGTAATTACATGTTTGTTATTAGGTGATAAAAATTGAAAATATTTTGTGTACGACTTTTGATACTTAAAGTTTAAAATATGATTTTAAAAGAGACTTAAGGTTTTCATTCGTCTAAAAGGAAATTTTAATTGTGTTCTATAATCTGTTTGTAATTTTAATCTTTTTTTCTTAGTTATTTTTCCGCTTTTAAGATACTGATACCCTTTCCAGCAGATCACGCGCTTCCTCTCCAAATCGATAAAACCACAACCCCTCGCTATGGATCCACAATTCCCACCACGTCAGTATTTACATGTTTGTTAAGTATGTTTGTTATTAGGTGATAAAAATTGAAAATATTTTGTGTATGACTTTTGATACTTAAAGTTTAAAATATGATTTTAAAAGAGACTTAAATTTTTCTTTTGTCTAATAGGAAATTTTAATTGTTTTCTATAATCTGTTTGTAATTTTAATATTTTTTTCTTAGTTATTTTTCCGCTTTTAAGATACTGACACCCTTCCCAGCAGATCACGCGCTTCCTCTCCAAATCGATAAAACCACAACCCCTCGCTACGGATCCACAATTCCCACCACGTCAGTATTTACATGTTTGTTAGGTATGTTTGTTATTAGGTGATAAAAATTGAAAATATTTTGTGTATGACTTTTGATAATTAAAGTTAAAAATACGATTTTAAACGAGACTTAAGTTTTTCTTTCGTCAAAAAGGAAATTTTAATTGTGTTCTATAATCTGTTTGTAATTTTAATCTTTTTTTCTTAGTTATTTTTCCTCTTTTAAGATACTGATACCCTTCCCAGCAGATCACGCGCTTCCTCTCCAAATCGATAAAACCACAACCCCTCGCTACGGATCCACAATTCCCACCACGTCAGTAATTACATGTTTGTTAGGTATGTTTGTTATTAGGTGATAAAAATTGAAAATATTTTGTGTATGACTTTTGATACTTAAAGTTAAAAATATGATTTTAAAGGAGACTTAAATTTATGTTTTGTCTAAAAGGAAATTTTAATTGTGTTCTATAATCTGTTTGTAATTTTAATCTTTTTTTCTTAGTTATTTTTCCGCTTTTAAGATACTGACACCCTTCCCAGCAGATCACGCGCTTCCTCTCCAAATCGATAAAACCTCAACCCCTCGCTACGGATCCACAATTCCCACCACGTCAGTATTTACATGTTTGTTAAGTATGTTTGTTATTAGGTGATAAAAATTGAAAATATTTTGTGTATGACTTTTGATACTTAAAGTTTAAAATATGATTTTAAAAGAGACTTAAATTTTTCTTTTGTCTAAAAGGAAATTTTAATTGTTTTCTATAATCTGTTTGTAATTTTAATATTTTTTTCTTAGTTATTTTTCCTCTTTTAAGATACTGACACCCTTCCCAGCAGATCACGCGTTTCCTCTCCAAATCGATAAAACCACAACCCCTCGCTACGGATCCACAATTCAAACCACGTCAGTAATTACATGTTTGTTATTAGGTGATAAAAATTGAAAATATTTTGTGTATGACTTTTGATACTTAAAGTTAAAAATATGATTTTAAAAGAGACTTAAGTTTTTCATTCGTCTAAAAGGAAATTTTAATTGTGTTCTATAATCTGTTTGTAATTTTAATCTATTTTTCTTAGTTATTTTTCCGCTTTTAAGATACTGACACCCTTCCCAGCAGATCACGCGCTTCCTCTCCAAATCGATAAAACCCCAACCCCTCGCTACGGATCCACAATTCCCACCACGTCAGTAATTACATGTTTGTTAGGTATGTTTGTTATTAGGTGATAAAAATTGAAAATATTTTGTGTATGACTTTTGATACTTAAAGTTAAAAATATGATTTTAAAAGAGACTTAAGGTTTTCATTCGTCTAAAAGGAAATTTTAATTGTGTTCTATAATCTGTTTGTAATTTTAATCTTTTTTTCTTAGTTATTTTTCCGCTTTTAAGATACTGATACCCTTCCCAGCAGATCACGCGCTTCCTCTCCAAATCGATAAAACCTCAACCCCTCGCTACGGATCCACAATTCCCACCACGTCAGTATTTACATGTTTGTTAGGTATGTTTGTTATTAGGTGATAAAAATTTAAAATATTTTGTGTATGACTTTTAATACTTAAAGTTAAAAATAAGATTTTAAAAGAGACTTAAATTTTTCTTTCGTCTAAAAGAAAATTTTAATTGTGTTCTATAATCTGTTTGTAATTTTAATCTTTTTTTCTTAGTTATTTTTCCGCTTTTAAGATACTGATACCCTTCCCAGCAGATCACGCGCTTCCTCTCCAAATCGATAAAACCACAACCCCTCGTTACGGATCCACAATTCCCACCACGTCAGTAATTACATGTTTGTTAGGTATGTTTGTTATTAGGTGATAAAAATTGAAAATATTTTGTGTATGACTTTTGATACTTAAAGTTAAAAATATGATTTTAAAGGAGACTTAAATTTATGTTTTGTCTAAAAGGAAATTTTAATTGTGTTCTATAATCTGTTTGTAATTTTAATCTTTTTTTCTTAGTTATTTTTCCGCTTTTAAGATACTGACACCCTTCCCAGCAGATCACGCGCTTCCTCTCCAAATCGATAAAACCTCAACCCCTCGCTACGGATCCACAATTCCCACCACGTCAGTAATTACATGTTTGTTATTAGGTGATAAAAATTGAAAATATTTTGTGTACGACTTTTGATACTTAAAGTTTAAAATATGATTTTAAAAGAGACTTAAGGTTTTCATTCGTCTAAAAGGAAATTTTAATTGTGTTCTATAATCTGTTTGTAATTTTAATCTTTTTTTCTTAGTTATTTTTCCGCTTTTAAGATACTGATACCCTTTCCAGCAGATCACGCGCTTCCTCTCCAAATCGATAAAACCACAACCCCTCGCTATGGATCCACAATTCCCACCACGTCAGTATTTACATGTTTGTTAAGTATGTTTGTTATTAGGTGATAAAAATTGAAAATATTTTGTGTATGACTTTTGATACTTAAAGTTTAAAATATGATTTTAAAAGAGACTTAAATTTTTCTTTTGTCTAATAGGAAATTTTAATTGTTTTCTATAATCTGTTTGTAATTTTAATATTTTTTTCTTAGTTATTTTTCCGCTTTTAAGATACTGACACCCTTCCCAGCAGATCACGCGCTTCCTCTCCAAATCGATAAAACCACAACCCCTCGCTACGGATCCACAATTCCCACCACGTCAGTATTTACATGTTTGTTAGGTATGTTTGTTATTAGGTGATAAAAATTGAAAATATTTTGTGTATGACTTTTGATAATTAAAGTTAAAAATACGATTTTAAACGAGACTTAAGTTTTTTTTTCGTCAAAACGGAAATTTTAATTGTGTTCTATAATCTGTTTGTAATTTTAATCTTTTTTTCTTAGTTATTTTTCCTCTTTTAAGATACTGATACCCTTCCCAGCAGATCACGCGCTTCCTCTCCAAATCGATAAAACCACAACCCCTCGCTACGGATCCACAATTCCCACCACGTCAGTAATTACATGTTTGTTAGGTATGTTTGTTATTAGGTGATAAAAATTGAAAATATTTTGTGTATGACTTTTGATACTTAAAGTTAAAAATATGATTTTAAAGGAGACTTAAATTTATGTTTTGTCTAAAAGGAAATTTTAATTGTGTTCTATAATCTGTTTGTAATTTTAATCTTTTTTTCTTAGTTATTTTTCCGCTTTTAAGATACTGATACCCTTCCCAGCAGATCACGCGCTTCCTCTCCAAATCGGTAAAACCACAACCCCTCGCTACGGATCCACAATTCCCACCACGTCAGTATTTACATGTTTGTGAAGTATGTTTGTTATTAGGTGATAAAAATTGAAAATATTTTGTGTATGACTTTTGATACTTAAAGTTTAAAATATGATTTTAAAAGAGACTTAAATTTTTCTTTTGTCTAAAAGGAAATTTTAATTGTTTTCTATAATCTGTTTGTAATTTTAATATTTTTTTCTTAGTTATTTTTCCGCTTTTAAGATACTGACACCCTTCCCAGCAGATCACGCGCTTCCTCTCCAAATCGATAAAACCACAACCCCTCACTACGGATCCACAATTCCCACCACGTCAGTATTTACATGTTTGTTAGGTATGTTTGTTATTAGGTGATAAAAATTGAAAATATTTTGTGTATGACTTTTGATACTTAAAGTTAAAAATATGATTTTAAAAGAGACTTAGGTTTTTCATTCGTCTAAAAGAAAATTTTAATTGTGTTCTATAATCTGTTTGTAATTTTAATCTAATTTTCTTAGTTATTTTTCCGCTTTTAAGATACTGACACCCTTCCCAGCAGATCACGCGCTTCCTCTCCAAATCGATAAAACCACAACCCCTCGCTTCAGATCCACAATTCCCACCACGTCAGTAATTACATGTTTGTTAGGTATGTTTGTTATTAGGTGATAAAAATTGAATATAATTTGTGTATGACATCTGATACACTTATATTACTTAATTATATTACTTAAAGTAATAAATATGATTTTAACAGAGACTTAAATTTTTGTTTTGTCTAAAAGGAAATTTTAATTGTGTTCTATAATCTGTTTGTCATTTTAATCTTTTTTCTTAGTTTTTTTTTCCGTTTTAAGAAACTGACACCCTCACCAGCAGATCACGCGCTTCCTCTCCAAATCGATAAAACCACAACCCCTCGCTACGGATCCACAATTCCCACCACGTCAGTATTTACATGTTTGTTAAGTATGTTTGTTATTAGGTGATAAAAATTAAAAATATTTTGTGTATGACTTTTGATACTTAAAGTGAAAAATATGATTTTAATTGAGACTTAAATTTATGTTTTGTCTAAAAGGAAATTTTAATTGTTTACTATAATCTGTTTGTACTTTTAATATTTTTTTCTTAGTTATTTTTCCGTATTAAGAAACTGACACCCTCACCAGCAGATCACGCGTATCCTCTCCAAATCGATAAAACCACAACCCCTCGCTACGGATCCACAATTCCCACCACGTCAGTAATTACATGTTTATTAGGTATGTTTTTCATGAGGTGATAAAAATTGAAAATAATTTGTGTATGACTTTTGATACTTAAAGTTAAAAATATGATTTTAAAGGAGACTTAAATTTATGTTTTTTCTAAAAGGAAATTTTAATTGTGTTCTATAATCTGTTTGTAATTTTAATCTTTTTTCTTAGTTTTTTTCCGTTTTAAGAAACTGACACCATCACCAGCAGATAACGCGCTTCCTCTCCAAATCGATAAAACCACAACCCCTCACTACGGATCCACAATTAACACCACGTCAGTAATTACTTGTTTGTTAGGTATGTTTTTCATGAGGTGATAAAAATTGAAAATATTTTGTGTATGACTTTTGATACTTAAAGTTAAAAATATGATTTTAAAGGAGACTTAAATTTTTGTTTTGTCTAAAAGGAAATTTTAATTGTGTTCTATAATCTGTTTGTCATTTTAATCTTTTTTCTTAGTTTTTTTTCCGTTTTAAGAAACTGACACCCTCACCAGCAGATCACGCGCTTCCTCTCCAAATCGATAAAACCACAACCCCTCACTACGGATCCACAATTCCCACCACGTCAGTATTTACATGTTTGTTAGGTATGTTTGTTATTAGGTGATAAAAATTGAAAATATTTTGTGTACGACTTTTGATACTTAAAGTTTAAAATATGATTTTAAAAGAGACTTAAGGTTTTCATTCGTCTAAAAGGAAATTTTAATTGTGTTCTATAATCTGTTTGTAATTTTAATCTTTTTTTCTTAGTTATTTTTCCGCTTTTAAGATACTGATACCCTTTCCAGCAGATCACGCGCTTCCTCTCCAAATCGATAAAACCACAACCCCTCGCTACGGATCCACAATTCCCACCACGTCAGTATTTACATGTTTGTTAAGTATGTTTGTTATTAGGTGATAAAAATTGAAAATATTTTGTGTATGACTTTTGATACTTAAAGTTTAAAATATGATTTTAAAAGAGACTTAAATTTTTCTTTTGTCTAATAGGAAATTTTAATTGTTTTCTATAATCTGTTTGTAATTTTAATATTTTTTTCTTAGTTATTTTTAAGCTTTTAAGATACTGACACCCTTCCCAGCAGATCACGCGCTTCCTCTCCAAATCGATAAAACCACAACCCCTCGCTACGGATCCACAATTCCCACCACGTCAGTAATTACATGTTTGTTATTAGGTGATAAAAATTGAAAATATTTTGTGTATGACTTTTGATACTTAAAGTTAAAAATATGATTTTAAAAGAGACTTAAGTTTTTCATTCGTCTAAAAGGAAATTTTAATTGTGTTCTATAATCTGTTTGTAATTTTAATCTATTTTTCTTAGTTATTTTTCCGCTTTTAAGATACTGACACCCTTCCCAGCAGATCACGCGCTTCCTCTCCAAATCGATAAAACCCCAACCCCTCGCTACGGATCCACAATTCCCACCACGTCAGTAATTACATGTTTGTTAGGTATGTTTTTCATGAGGTGATAAAAATTGAAAATATTTTGTGTATGACTTTTGATACTTAAAGTTAAAAATATGATTTTAAAGGAGACTTAAATTTTTGTTTTGTCTAAAAGGAAATTTTAATTGTGTTCTATAATCTGTTTGTCATTTTAATCTATTTTTCTTAGTTATTATTCCGCTTTTAAGATACTGACACCCTTCCCAGCAGATCACGCGCTTCCTCTCCAAATCGATAAAACCACAACCCCTCGCTACAGATCCACAATTCCCACCACGTCAGTAATTACATGTTTGTTAGGTATGTTTGTTATTAGGTGATAAAAATTGAATATAATTTGTGTATGACATCTGATACCCTTATATTACTTAATTATATTACTTAAAGTAATAAATATGATTTTAACAGAGACTTAAATTTTTGTTTTGTCTAAAAGGAAATTTTAATTGTGTTCTATAATCTGTTTGTCATTTTAATATTTTTTCTTAGTTTTTTTTTCCGTTTTAAGAAACTGACACCCTCACCAGCAGATCACGCGCTTCCTCTCCAAATCGATAAAACCACAACCCCTCGCAACGGATCCACAATTCCCACCACGTCAGTAATTACAAGTTTGTTATTAGGTGATAAAAATTGAAAATATTTTGTGTACGACTTTTGATACTTAAAGTTTAAAATATGATTTTAAAAGAGACTTAAGGTTTTCATTCGTCTAAAAGGAAATTTTAATTGTGTTCTAATCTCATTTTGTAATTTTAATCTTTTTTTCTTAGTTATTTTTCCGCTTTTAAGATACTGATACCCTTTCCAGCAGATCACGCGCTTCCTCTCCAAATCGATAAAACCACAACCCCTCACTACGGATCCACAATTAACACCACGTCAGTATTTACATGTTTGTTAGGTATGTTTGTTATTAGGTGATAAAAATTGAAAATATTTTGTGTATGACTTTTGATACTTAAAGTTAAAAATATGATTTTAAAAGAGACTTAAGTTTTTCATTCGTCTAAAGGAAATTTTAATTGTGTTCTATAATCTGTTTGTAATTTTAATCTATTTTTCTTAGTTATTTTTCCGCTTTTAAGATACTGACACCCTTCCCAGCAGATCACGCGCTTCCTCTCCAAATCGATAAAACCCCAACCCCTCTCTACGGATCCACAATTCCCACCACGTCAGTAATTACATGTTTGTTAGGTATGTTTGTTATTAGGTGATAAAAATTGAAAATATTTTGTGTATGACTTTTGATACTTAAAGTTTAAAATATGATTTTAAAAGAGACTTAAGGTTTTCATTCGTCTAAAAGGAAATTTTAATTGTGTTCTATAATCTGTTTGTAATTTTAATCTTTTTTTCTTAGTTATTTTTCCGCTTTTAAGATACTGATACCCTTTCCAGCAGATCACGCGCTTCCTCTCCAAATCGATAAAACCACAACCCCTCGCTACGGATCCACAATTCCCACCACGTCAGTATTTACATGTTTGTTAAGTATGTTTGTTATTAGGTGATAAAAATTAAAAATATTTTGTGTATGACTTTTGATACTTAAAGTTAAAAATATGATTTTAATTGAGACTTAAATTTATGTTTTGTCTATAAGGAAATTTTAATTGTTTACTATAATCTGTTTGTAATTTTAATATTTTTTTCTTAGTTATTTTTCCGCTTTTAAGATACTGACACCCTTCCCAGCAGATCACGCGCTTCCTCTCCAAATCGATAAAACCACAACCCCTCACTACGGATCCACAATTCCCACCACGTCAGTATTTACATGTTTGTTAGGTATGTTTGTTATTAGGTGATAAAAATTGAAAATATTTTGTGTATGACTTTTGATACTTAAAGTTAAAAATATGATTTTAAAAGAGACTTAAGTTTTTCATTCGTCTAAAAGAAAATTTTAATTGTGTTCTATAATCTGTTTGTAATTTTAATCTAATTTTCTTAGTTATTTTTCCGCTTTTAAGATACTGACACCCTTCCCAGCAGATCACGCGCTTCTTCTCCAAATCGATAAAACCACAACCCCTCGCTTCAGATCCACAATTCCCACCACGTCAGTAATTACATGTTTGTTAGGTATGTTTGTTATTAGGTGATAAAAATTGAATATAATTTGTGTATGACATCTGATACACTTATATTACTTAATTATATTACTTAAAGTAATAAATATGATTTTAACAGAGACTTAAATTTTTGTTTTGTCTAAAAGGAAATTTTAATTGTGTTCTATAATCTGTTTGTCATTTTAATCTTTTTTCTTAGTTTTTTTTTCCGTTTTAAGAAACTGACACCCTTTCCAGCAGATCACGCGCTTCCTCTCCAAATCGATAAAACCACAACCCCTCGCTACGGATCCACAATTCCCACCACGTCAGTATTTACATGTTTGTTAAGTATGTTTGTTATTAGGTGATAAAAATTAAAAATATTTTGTGTATGACTTTTGATACTTAAAGTGAAAAATATGATTTTAATTGAGACTTAAATTTATGTTTTGTCTAAAAGGAAATTTTAATTGTTTACTATAATCTGTTTGTACTTTTAATATTTTTTTCTTAGTTATTTTTCCGTATTAAGAAACTGACACCCTCACCAGCAGATCACGCGTATCCTCTCCAAATCGATAAAACCACAACCCCTCGCTACGGATCCACAATTCCCACCACGTCAGTAATTACATGTTTATTAGGTATGTTTTTCATGAGGTGATAAAAATTGAAAATAATTTGTGTATGACTTTTGATACTTAAAGTTAAAAATATGATTTTAAAGGAGACTTAAATTTATGTTTTTTCTAAAAGGAAATTTTAATTGTGTTCTATAATCTGTTTGTAATTTTAATCTTTTTTCTTAGTTTTTTTCCGTTTTAAGAAACTGACACCATCACCAGCAGATAACGCGCTTCCTCTCCAAATCGATAAAACCACAACCCCTCACTACGGATCCACAATTAACACCACGTCAGTAATTACTTGTTTGTTAGGTATGTTTTTCATGAGGTGATAAAAATTGAAAATATTTTGTGTATGACTTTTGATACTTAAAGTTAAAAATATGATTTTAAAGGAGACTTAAATTTTTGTTTTGTCTAAAAGGAAATTTTAATTGTGTTCTATAATCTGTTTGTCATTTTAATCTTTTTTCTTAGTTTTTTTTCCGTTTTAAGAAACTGACACCCTCACCAGCAGATCACGCGCTTCCTCTCCAAATCGATAAAACCACAACCCCTCACTACGGATCCACAATTCCCACCACGTCAGTATTTACATGTTTGTTAGGTATGTTTGTTATTAGGTGATAAAAATTGAAAATATTTTGTGTACGACTTTTGATACTTAAAGTTTAAAATATGATTTTAAAAGAGACTTAAGGTTTTCATTCGTCTAAAAGGAAATTTTAATTGTGTTCTATAATCTGTTTGTAATTTTAATCTTTTTTTCTTAGTTATTTTTCCGCTTTTAAGATACTGATACCCTTTCCAGCAGATCACGCGCTTCCTCTCCAAATCGATAAAACCACAACCCCTCGCTACGGATCCACAATTCCCACCACGTCAGTATTTACATGTTTGTTAAGTATGTTTGTTATTAGGTGATAAAAATTGAAAATATTTTGTGTATGACTTTTGATACTTAAAGTTTAAAATATGATTTTAAAAGAGACTTAAATTTTTCTTTTGTCTAATAGGAAATTTTAATTGTTTTCTATAATCTGTTTGTAATTTTAATATTTTTTTCTTAGTTATTTTTAAGCTTTTAAGATACTGACACCCTTCCCAGCAGATCACGCGCTTCCTCTCCAAATCGATAAAACCACAACCCCTCGCTACGGATCCACAATTCCCACCACGTCAGTAATTACATGTTTGTTAGGTATGTTTTTCATGAGGTGATAAAAATTGAAAATATTTTGTGTATGACTTTTGATACTTAAAGTTAAAAATATGATTTTAAAGGAGACTTAAATTTTTGTTTTGTCTAAAAGGAAATTTTAATTGTGTTCTATAATCTGTTTGTCATTTTAATCTATTTTTCTTAGTTATTATTCCGCTTTTAAGATACTGACACCCTTCCCAGCAGATCACGCGCTTCCTCTCCAAATCGATAAAACCACAACCCCTCGCTACAGATCCACAATTCCCACCACGTCAGTAATTACATGTTTGTTAGGTATGTTTGTTATTAGGTGATAAAAATTGAATATAATTTGTGTATGACATCTGATACCCTTATATTACTTAATTATATTACTTAAAGTAATAAATATGATTTTAACAGAGACTTAAATTTTTGTTTTGTCTAAAAGGAAATTTTAATTGTGTTCTATAATCTGTTTGTCATTTTAATATTTTTTCTTAGTTTTTTTTTCCGTTTTAAGAAACTGACACCCTCACCAGCAGATCACGCGCTTCCTCTCCAAATCGATAAAACCACAACCCCTCGCAACGGATCCACAATTCCCACCACGTCAGTAATTACAAGTTTGTTATTAGGTGATAAAAATTGAAAATATTTTTTGTACGACTTTTGATACTTAAAGTTTAAAATATGATTTTAAAAGAGACTTAAGGTTTTCATTCGTCTAAAAGGAAATTTTAATTGTGTTCTAATCTCATTTTGTAATTTTAATCTTTTTTTCTTAGTTATTTTTCCGCTTTTAAGATACTGATACCCTTTCCAGCAGATCACGCGCTTCCTCTCCAAATCGATAAAACCACAACCCCTCACTACGGATCCACAATTAACACCACGTCAGTATTTACATGTTTGTTAGGTATGTTTGTTATTAGGTGATAAAAATTGAAAATATTTTGTGTATGACTTTTGATACTTAAAGTTAAAAATATGATTTTAAAAGAGACTTAAGTTTTTCATTCGTCTAAAGGAAATTTTAATTGTGTTCTATAATCTGTTTGTAATTTTAATCTATTTTTCTTAGTTATTTTTCCGCTTTTAAGATACTGACACCCTTCCCAGCAGATCACGCGCTTCCTCTCCAAATCGATAAAACCACAACCCCTCGCTACGGATCCACAATTCCCACCACGTCAGTATTTACATGTTTGTTAAGTATGTTTGTTATTAGGTGATAAAAATTAAAAATATTTTGTGTATGACTTTTGATACTTAAAGTTAAAAATATGATTTTAATTGAGACTTAAATTTATGTTTTGTCTATAAGGAAATTTTAATTGTTTACTATAATCTGTTTGTAATTTTAATATTTTTTTCTTAGTTATTTTTCCGAATTAAGAAACTGACACCCTCACCAGCAGATCACGCGCTTCCTTTCCAAATCGATAAAACCACAACCCCTCGCTACGGATCCACAATTCCCACCACGTCAGTAATTACATGTTTATTAGGTATGTTTTTCATGAGGTGATAAAAATTGAAAATAATTTGTGTATGACTTTTGATACTTAAAGTTAAAAATATGATTTTAAAGGAGACTTAAATTTATGTTTTGTCTAAAAGGAAATTTTAATTGTGTTCTATAATCTGTTTGTAATTTTAATCTTTTTTCTTAGTTTTTTTTCCGTTTTAAGAAACTGACACCATCACCAGCAGATAACGCGCTTCCTCTCCAAATCGATAAAACCACAACCCCTCACTACGGATCCACAATTCCCACCACGTCAGTATTTACATGTTTGTTAGGTATGTTTGTTATTAGGTGATAAAAATTGAAAATATTTTGTGTATGACTTTTGATACTTAAAGTTAAAAATATGATTTTAAAAGAGACTTAAGTTTTTCATTCGTCTAAAAGGAAATTTTGATTGTGTTCTATAATCTGTTTGTAATTTTAATCTATTTTTCTTAGTTATTTTTCCGCTTTTAAGATACTGACACCCTTCCCAGCAGATCACGCCCTTCCTCTCCAAATCGATAAAACCACAACCCCTCGCTACAGATCCACAATTCCCACCACGTCAGTAATTACATGTTTGTTAGGTATGTTTGTTATTAGGTGATAAAAATTGAATATAATTTGTGTATGACATCTGATACACTTATATTACTTAATTATATTACTTAAAGTAATAAATATGATTTTAACAGAGACTTAAATTTTTGTTTTGTCTAAAAGGAAATTTTAATTGTGTTCTATAATCTGTTTGTCATTTTAATCTTTTTTCTTAGTTTTTTTTTCCGTTTTAAGAAACTGACACTCTCACCAGCAGATCACGCGCTTCCTCTCCAAATCGATAAAACCACAACCCCTCGCTACGGATCCACAATTCCCACCACGTCAGTAATTACATGTTTGTTATTAGGTGATAAAAATTGAAAATATTTTGTGTACGACTTTTGATACTTAAAGTTTAAAATATGATTTTAAAAGAGACTTAAGGTTTTCATTCGTCTAAAAGGAAATTTTAATTGTGTTCTATAATCTGTTTGTAATTTTAATCTTTTTTTCTTAGTTATTTTTCCGCTTTTAAGATACTGATACCCTTTCCAGCAGATCACGCGCTTCCTCTCCAAATCGATAAAACCACAACCCCTCGCTACGGATCCACAATTCCCACCACGTCAGTATTTACATGTTTGTTAAGTATGTTTGTTATTAGGTGATAAAAATTAAAAATATTTTGTGTATGACTTTTGATACTTAAAGTTAAAAATATGATTTTAATTGAGACTTAAATTTATGTTTTGTCTATAAGGAAATTTTAATTGTTTACTATAATCTGTTTGTAATTTTAATATTTTTTTCTTAGTTATTTTTCCGTATTAAGAAACTGACACCCTCACCAGCAGATCACGCGCTTCCTTTCCAAATCGATAAAACCACAACCCCTCGCTACGGATCCACAATTCCCACCACGTCAGTAATTACATGTTTATTAGGTATGTTTTTCATGAGGTGATAAAAATTGAAGATAATTTGTGTATGACTTTTGATACTTAAAGTTAAAAATATGATTTTAAAGGAGACTTAAATTTATGTTTTGTCTAAAAGGAAATTTTAATTGTGTTCTATAATCTGTTTGTACTTTTAATCTTTTTTCTTAGTTTTTTTTCCGTTTTAAGAAACTGACACCATCACCAGCAGATAACGCGCTTCCTCTCCAAATCGATAAAACCACAACCCCTCACTACGGATCCACAATTCCCACCACGTCAGTATTTACATGTTTGTTAGGTATGTTTGTTATTAGGTGATAAAAATTGAAAATATTTTGTGTATGACTTTTGATACTTAAAGTTAAAAATATGATTTTAAAAGAGACTTAAGTTTTTCATTCGTCTAAAAGGAAATTTTAATTGTGTTCTATAATCTGTTTGTAATTTTAATCTATTTTTCTTAGTTATTTTTCCGCTTTTAAGATACTAACACCCTTCCCAGCAGATCACGCGCTTCCTCTCCAAATCGATAAAACCACAACCCCTCGCTACAGATCCACAATTCCCACCACGTCAGTAATTACATGTTTGTTAGGTATGTTTGTTATTAGGTGATAAAAATTGAATATAATTTGTGTATGACATCTGATACACTTATATTACTTAATTATATTACTTAAAGTAATAAATATGATTTTAACAGAGACTTAAATTTTTCTACGTATAACAATAGATAACAAAACAAACTTAAAAAACACATCAAACTAACTTACAAATTCGTTCGCAGAAATGTAATTGACCGAGCTTTATCAAGGTTCTCATTTAATTCGACCGTTTGTCAATTCGTATGTCTATCTGTAAATATTTTTGTTACGCAGTCACGATCAAACACGTTCTTCTATTTTCTTGGAATTTGGAAGGAATGTTCCAAGTTATTAAAAACAATACATGTGTTAATAAAAACCCTTTCTTTATTCCGTTGCAAGATGATGCCGTTTAATATTTGATTCTGTTTCTAGAATGTGGCAGTGTTAGTTGTACAGTTTCATGTTAAGTTCAACTTCATTTTGACGTGCAAAATCCTTAAAATCATTTTCCTATAACAGGTGACATGTTGTCAAAAAAAGAAACATCGGAAATGATTACGAAAAATGCTATTTAAATTATTCTACTTCCCATATACTATTTGACAGAGTTGTTCCTTATTACTTAAATATAAAAAATACAAGTTTCGAATTTCTAATTAAATACCCACGCTATTAAAAAAGTGCTGGAAAATGAGAACATAAACGTACTTGTTTTGTTTTAAGTACGCTTGCAGTGTAAATGACCGATGACGTACTCAAATTTAAGCAATCTGAGTTTTTAAAAACGAACGGTGTGATTTAATATTGCTTATCTCAGATTCTGTTCAAGCCACCTTAACAAAGGACCTGACTTACTTAAAAGAGTTGTTCAGAGGAAGATTTTCCACACTATTTGACGTGGATTGCTTAAATTAAAACTGATTTATTACAATTCAATGATCTTACTTCACATTCTTTTTGGCACGCCTTTTTAACATTGCTTCTGTATATAACTTATTTGCATCGCATTGATTGCTTAACGGTTAAGACACTGGATATCTGTGCTGCAGACGTTGGTTCGATTCCCGGTAAGTCTAAGTTGTAATTGTCAATATTTATTGAAGGTGATTTATAAAAGCGGCCTGTATAGTAAAGTTGATGCTTTTTTTAATTCATTTTTCGTCATTTTTGAGTACCTGTATTTTTTAAAAATGAAACTCATGTATTCAGAGGTATGAAAAGAATCTTATGTAATAAAAAAATTATAAATTTTACTTATATTTAAGTACATATTTTTAACAGTACATTCTACCAACGCTGTTAAAATAAAATTCACTTACCATTAATTAACTTACCATTTAACCACTACTGTCCGTATTCCCGAGAAGGTGACACTTGGCAGAGTTGTCCTTTTCATCTCAAGAAAAAAAGTATCCTGTTTTTTTTCTTCTAGTTGCAGTACTCGTTCTTCGCAATGTTATTCTAAAAAATATCGGAAAAGAACACGTTTTCAATGCAAAATAAACGCCATTCGCTTAGATCCGTGTGATTCTGACGTATGCAAGCGAATTTAATTACGTAACCTAATTTATAATAAAGGAATATACACAAACATTAAAAATACTTGACTCAATATATTTATATCCGTATACACAGTTGAGCTTGACGTTACACGCATTAAACTTTGCGGTCCTTTCGATAGATACATCCTACCAAATTTTTAGGTCGCAAGGTCTACTGTTCCCAGAACTACTAGTATTCAATTATATCATAATATATAACTATATTAATTAATCATACGTTCAAGTATGTGGCGACGAGTTAGTGTTTAACATTTGTGGAAAGGTTGACATATTTATTCTATAAAACCATTTCCTCATGTAATATAGAACCCAGAACTACTAGTATTCGATTATATCATAATATATAACTATAATAATTAATCATACGTTCAAGTATGTGGCGACGAGTTAGTGTTTAACATTTGTGGAAAGGTTGACATATTTATTCTATAAAACCATTTCCTCATGTAATATAGAAATAATTGCAACTTACCCAAACCAGAAATAAATTCATCAACTTGCGCATTCTAAACTACTTTAAATACATGAAAAACGATTAATATTTAGATTATGTCTCTCACTTTTCAAAATGGCGTCCAAATGAAAGAATTTGCAACAATTAATTTAATCCAACGTATTTTAACTGTTACAAATAAAAACCATAGTTACACAAGATTAGAGAAAAGTGAAATTTAAACAAAGAATATTTAAAAATTATAACAATATATAATAAAATAATCTTTTTAAATATAATAAATTCGACTTTAAGAATAATACACTAAATAATAAAAAAGAACTTTTAATTTTATGAAAACTGATTTTTTTTAATTATTTCATTTTTATTACAACGTTTTGAAATCGACGCCAAAATTTAAAAATGGTATTTGTAAATTTAGATAAATTTCATGAAGTTGTAATGAGTATAATTTTTTTATTAAATTTTAAAATTTTTTTAATTGTAATATTAATAAATATATTTTATTTTTACGCATTTCTTATAAAGTCGTTTTTTTTTAAATATATTTTATTTTTCCCATTTTATTTTTTTATTTAACAGGGAACATCGCCCTGTTCTATTCATATATTCACTTGGAAACTAAAGTTGTGGCTAACTTCTTTCTGATCTCCAAATAGTACACTTTGAGATTATCCGGTTTAATAAACGCCGGGTGAATGAAATTACATTGTTTGACAATCTTTATACAACATTGAAAATATTATCAAATCAATGAAACTGTTTAAAAAATGATTTATCGATATTTTTGGATAAACTAAGCCGGATACTAATTTTTAATTTTTTTCTTCTTTTTTATTGTAGATTTGTATTTATGCAACAAAAAAATAATTTTCGAAATTTCACAATATTTTTTTTACGGTCCAGTTAATTGAGAATTCCGGATGGTTAAATGACAGATAACCGGATATTTCTTTTCATCCCCTATCAACAAAAAATATTTTTTTTCAAATAATTGAATTATAACAAAATAGTGCGCTGACATACATTAAAAAAAATACATAACAGTCGAATTAATTACCTTTGGCGCGGTTTGTCGAATGGTTAGCGCTTTAAGTCGGTTTAAAAAAGACAGACCGGCTTATGTTTTAAGTTTAAAAAAAATACAAAACATTTATTGAATCAGATATCTATTTTGCAAATAATATCAGAATTTTCGTTTAACGCGGTGAAATAATTTTATTTTTACGATGTTAAAATGTTTGTTTTCCAACAGTTTTCTTTGGCTTTTCAAGAAACTTTTATTTAAAACAAAAAATATTCATTCTGATACACAAAGTGTGTGCGATTCCTGAAAATAGTACAACAAATAAAAACTAAAGTAAAGTGTGGGTGAAATAGAGTAAGATTGTCAACTGAAGGAAGTGTAACATATTCCTCATCCAAATCACAGTTCATTATTTTTAGAAACATATCTTTATTATTATTGTTATTTATTTTAAAGTATTTTATTGGTTCGTTATTTGTAAAACTATATACACAAAGCACAAAGTCAAAAAAATATAGTTATATTTGTAAAATCTTCCTTTCTTGAATGGTTTCAAAACTGAAATTCTATCTTAAAAATTAAATTAGATGTAACTATTTGTGTGAAGTACTATAAATATTATTAAAAGATATTTCGGACCGAAATGCCAACCTTGGTAAAATGCCAACATAAATCCAGTTTCCTATAGCTTAATATATGTTTTAACGGCGAATTATTATTAGCGCCAATTCTCAATAATCTTACTTTGTATAAATAAAAATTGGCGAATTAGGCTTATTTATGCTTGGCGCGTTTATGCTGCTGCTTGTTTACACATGTTTCGCTTTTCAATGAGTAGAAACAATAGCGTTGAAGTAGTTTTACAGTTGAGCTTTTCCAGTTATCAGGCCCACCACAACGGCGGAAACTAGTCTTTAAAAAAAAAGACTTTAAGAAAAATGCGCTGAAAAGTAAAAAAATATTTTTAATGTTACGATCAAGTTTAAAACATTTAATTATTTAATATCAATTTTATACTTATTACAACTTTTTGAAGTTGGTTTACAAAAATCATACATACATTTTTGCGCCGATTTCGAAAAGTTTTAATAAGTATAAAATTGATATTAAATAATTGAATTTTTTTAACTTGTTCGTAAAATTATAAATCTATTTTTACTTTTTAGCGCTTTTTCTTAAAGTCGGTTTTCCTTTTTTTTTTTAAATATTATCAATACTTATATATAAGAATGGAGTGTCTGTCTGTGGAATCGAACAAAACCACTAATTTTGAGTTTTCTTTACGAATTAGGATAAACTGATTCAGAAAATCACATAAAATGTTTTTTGTCTATCTGTCTGTTTGTCCGTATTTAACTCAAAAACTACTGCACGGATTTTTATGAAACTGCACCATTTTAACAATATGGTCCTAGTTTAAGAGGACTTGGTACCCTTTGATTTGAGAAAATCGATGAAAATATCAATTTTTATTTTTTTTGCTTAAAATATGCTCTTGTACCTAAAGTTTATTATTACAAAGTTTTGAAACGATCTGATAATTATAAATGTAATAAAAATGCGTTTCATTACTTTCACAGCACTAAAAATGCTACGTCCATTTCGATGTTTACATTTTTGACGCAACAGCTTTTGGTCATTTATTTAAAGAAAAATCAGCTAAGAACAAGTTGAATGTGTTTATCTGTGACTGTATCTATCACATCACGTGTGTGTTTACTTTTTTTTACCGTGGTTTGATATAATTTTAAATTTGAAGGTGCAAGGAGACGTATTTGCCAAAGGCGACGTATTTAACAAATGTAATACATGTTTTTGCTATTGTCAAAGCCCATTCTAAAGTGTTTTATGGTATGGAATATGTATGTTCAATGAATTCAGTTGTATTAGTATGGTTTCTAACACAAAATTAGTGTAAAACAATATTTTAAACATTATTATTTTGATTTAAACAGATTTTTCTCAAAAATTTAATTTTGTTATCATTTTAAAACTGAGTACATAATACTGATTTAATGTACTCCAATTAAATAATAGAAACCGGAATTTTATATGTGTGCAAGTAGTTATAAAATTAATTATGTGTGAAGAAAATCTCAAATGTATTCATCGAGTTATTTGGATTTGAAATGTTTAAACTGATTTATCTCAGTTTGTGTTTTTTGCATATGCCACGGTATTTAAAATAAGAATACTTTCTCAAATATTATTCAAATGACTTGATTTTTTTTCTGAAATTCCTGAATAACCTATTTAAAACAATCAAGGATGGGTTTTGCAAAATAATGAAAAGAAAAAATATTAAAAATTAAAAAGTAGACTAAATCATGTTTTTTTCCATTTTTTTGCATATACATCGACATTTTATTTTTTTTCTCCAGAACTAAATCAGTAAATTCAAATTCGATCCTTAAAGTTATAAAGTATAGTATAGTGAATGTAAGAAAAAAAAATCTTTACAAAATATTAAAAACTGAAAAAGAAAAACCATTTTTAAAAAAGTTAAATTTTTAAAAAAAAAATTAAATTTTGAAAAATATACTTATAAAAACATTTTTTTTGTTGCTAAAATCATGTTATATAATAATAACCTTCAATAATATGTGTAAAATATCCATGTAAATTATTTAATAAAAAAAATTATTCCAAGGGTACCGAGTCCCCTTAAAATCTTCACTTTGTTTCAGTTGCAGAACCTTTTCCATTTTCCCATACATTATTCCTATAGGAAAATTACATGTAGATCTTCCCTCCATAACATTATTATTAAAAATCACCTTAACTATAAAAAATATATTTCGACAATACTGGCTGCCTTCTATTATTGCGATTTTTCATTGAAAAGCTCTTTTATTAGGCAACAGATTATAGGAATCGGTCGTTAACATAAACCTCGTCAACCGAAGGAGGAAGATAAACCAGCAGTTTTTGGCTGACGCCACGGTTATCCATGTATTCCCCAAACATTGATTTGTTTCATAATCTTAAAAGCGTCGGTACCTAATACGTTATTACATTTATGCCAATAGTGCTATTTGTTACGAAGTGGAGTGCTATAGTATTGGAATGGGCCCTCTTAAAAATTTAACTTAGGGTTTCTATATTTATACCTCCATGTGCTTATTTAAAAGGTTTCACTTCAGAATAATTTTAATGAAATTCCGAAATGATTATTTGAAAGGATTTTGATTTATAGAAAAGTATTGCCTGCAAAAAATTGATGCAGGCATATTTCAAATTATTCTATGTCACAATTCTCTGAAATTTCTGGGTGTACAGTTACAAAATAAAATAATTCTTTATTTATTTTTCTTAGAAATTGTTGTTAAAGGACACCAAATTTCCTGTCTCCCATTGGCACCCAGAACACTTAACCAAATACAATAAATTATTTCCAATTGGAAGAATAGAATATTTTTTATCTTTTATATGTTATTATATTTTCAGTATTAAAAATAATGAAAGTGAAGTTTAATATTTGCATTTTTTTTGTTACTGTGGGGTTAATTTCTATAAAAAACACATATACAACTTTTTTTTAATAATATAAGCTTTCAACGCCATTTGGCATTCAAACAACATCGCCAAGTGTTTTATTTTTATTATCTGCAAAATGCATTATTTTTATTGACATCATATTAGAGGTTAATATTAGGTAAAGCGTATTTAATTATTAATTTTTAGGGATTTTTATATTGCAAAATATATATAAATTACAAAAACCTCAGTTTATACCCGATAGCATATAAAGTCGTGAATATAAAAATTAAAAAATAATAGTTTAAGATATCTCCATAACTAATCAAGGAAATTGAATAAATTTAGACAGGGTATAGAGAGCGATAGTCGACTGGCTACACTTTTAAAAATAGGTATTCGAAAATAAGTAAAATTTACTCATTTTTAAATACATTCGATTCTTATCATAGCTCCGATTACATTAGTCTTAAATTTGATAAAGACATGTACTCATTTTTGAGTGCCAGCATGGAATCAATTTTAAGCACATTTAGTTTCATTTTTGAAATTGATATATGTGCTATATGTACTCATTTTTGAGTATATGTATGAATCAGTTGTGAGTAAATGCAGTTTCAAATCTGAAACACCATATGTACTCATTTTTAAGTATATTCAGGAATCGTTTGTGAGTATATTTGTTTTCAAATTCGGATGCATGTACTCATTTTTGAGTATGTACATCCAAATTTGAAAAATGACGTTCTTCCCATACAAATTTATAATTTAATGCACAAAATGCATTCATTTCTCTGTTTTAAATAATTGAAAATATAATTTTTTTAAGTAATGTGTATTCATTTCAATCTTTCAACCAATTTTAAGATTTTTAAGAAATCTTATTTTAGAAATGATATATATCATTCCAAATTTGAAACAATATTATTTTTACATTTTGCTTTCTCAAATATATACTAATTCTTGAACACGATACTGTTCATGTTTCAGATAGCAAAAGATAGAAAGATTTGAGATAAAAAAAGAAATATATATAATTTCAAATTTGGAATATCAAATTTCTGAAATAAGATATTTCCTATTCGTGTGTTATTAAGAAATAAATACATATTATCTCAAAAGAAAAAACATATATATTTTTAGATATTTATAACAAAGAAATGAATGAACTTTATACATTAAATTATAAATTGGTAGTGAAGAATGTCATTTTTTAGTCAAATCTGTTTTCCTAGATAAATTGCAATCTCTTAGTAATACAATATTGCAAATAAACTTTGCAATAAATTGTTGTTGTAAGTTATATATGTAATTTTATTTGTTAGTGAGGCTAATGAATACATACAATACGTTTGAAAAATAAGCCCCCTCCTCCTCAACTTTTGAACACCTCGGGATATTTAAACAAAACTAACTGCATTCGTTAGTAAGAGTACACATTATTCCGTGACATAAAATGTTGTCTTAATATTTTATTTGATTACATAAATTAAGATTAAATATAACTCAGCGAAGTACACAAACATATCATATAAAGCAGAAATTTATTTTTGCATGTGACTTAACTTACAAAAAACTGAATGAACATTGCATCAGGGTTAGAAATTGCAGTAACAATCAGACTTTGAAATGTACAGCAAAACACTTTCTTGAAATTGTTCAAATGTTTTTTTTGTCAAACTCTGAAGAATCATTTTGAATATCTGCAACAAGTGTAGTACTACAACAGGCATCTAAATTATTCAATGAAAAAGTTTAATTCTGACAATTTAGCAAACTTGGTGAAGTATCTGAAATTTCATGGTGTGTGTGAAACCTTCCTAAGTGTCTTTCGTAAATATATAATTTCCGAAATGCTTGTCTACAAAATTTATCGAAGCAGACATAATGTTCTGCATTAGGATGGCGATTTCTGATATGTTTGCATAGATTAGGAGGGGAAACAAATGACATTTTGCACCATGTGCAAAGCATTATGCACTGAACTAATTACAAATAAAGTATAAAACATTTAGTTCACAATTATTAACATTTCACACTAAATACATATTTTTACAGTAAAACGGTACACACACGACATGATAAGAATTATTACTTTACATGAATAAACAGACTATTTTTTAACTCTAAAACACATCCCTGCATCAAATTCAAATTTATAAAATGTATTATTTATGAATTGCCACACATGTCGGCAGTAAGCTGAAAATTCTACATTTAGAATATATGCACAATATAATTTAAAACACATATCAACAGCTTTTAACAAAGAATTTGCAGCTATGCAGTGTTCTTCAAACCCTACAAATGCCTGGGAAGGGTTGAATTTTTCTCCAACAGCTAGTATAAAGGGTTGCTTTCTATCTCCTCCCAAAAGTCTGTCCTGTTTCATAAATTGTTCAATTCCTCCTCCAATCTGAAAGTAATGAATAAAATAATACAAATAAAATCATTTTGATACTTTTTTTCGGTACATTGATAACTAATCATATGTATTGTCCCAGTTTAATTCAAAGTATATGTAAATACCAGAATATTAATACATTTGTTAATTTTTAACACTGTGAAGTTTCCGTCCCCAATGGTTCATTAGCTTCTTATGATTAATATTCATCTAAAACTAATCATTCATAATCTGTAATTATTAACATATTATTTAATATAATATTACATACATTAAATAACTTCCATTATACAACGTATAAGGACATCTATAACAAACAAATCTTAATCTCTCGGAATATAAATTAATAAGCATGTTTTCATCATTACAGAAATCTTTTTGATTAACTTAAAAATGATATACACAAGCGCTGTTTTAAAATACTCTAGAAAACAATCCTAATGTCATAGGACTGACTATAAAAGTTCAAATTTATTAAATTTTTGTCAGTACTGAAACAATATGATATTATTGTCTGGAATTCCTCTTGCATAAAAGTCATTCAAATTTAAATGCAAATATCGATTTAATTTTATTTATATCATCATAAATTGAATATAATATGCTGTGTTTACTGCAATTGTTGAGTGTGGACATTGCAAATATTTAAAAATCTGATACTAGGTTTTTTAACAGAAGCTTACGTACTGGAATAAAGTGATCCAATGACTGTACGCTAGTTGGACGTATCTTTTTCTTCTTCGATACAATTTTTCTTCTTCGATCCACATTGTTTAGTAAATATTCCTTGTGGAAGCAATAGTGGCAGCAGTAGAATAGCACAGCGTATTTCTATATAGAAAAATTTAATTTGCATATAAAGGAGTAAAAGTTATCAATAACAAAAGGGTAATTTTTTTAAAGGAAAATGCAAATTGCTATTGCCAATTGCAAATTGCTATATGCTGTATGCGATTGAATTATTAGTGCATTATAAATTTCGTAAGATTAAATTTTTGAGTTCATATTCAAAGAAAATGAAAGTGTATATTTATGCAAAATCTTAATCAAATTTTAGAAACAATTCTATATGTTTTTAAAAAAAAAACCTCGTGTACCATAAGTATGAACTTTTATTATCACACTTGTTTATCCCAAGGACATATTTTGACCATCACCATAGATTCATAAACTAAAATTGTCATATTTAAAATATTTGGCATTGGTAATCAATTTTCTACAATAAATAAATATAAGAAAAAAATACAAATTGTTCCATTCTATGAAATTGCGATTTTTCAGTGCTAAAACTTTAACATTCGGCGTTTCAGAAATTTTGTTTTAAGCTAATAATGAATTATTTCCTTTTCGATCATTTCAAATATAAAAAAATCTATAAATTATTCTAAATTTTACTTTTAATGATCGCCATTTAATATTTTAAAAGGAAATATTCATTGGCACATTAAATCAAATATTTTTTCAATTATCGGTTTGTATCTGTGGAATTTTATTCCTTTAATAACATTAAAAAGTAATATAGAGTTGAAAATTCACAATGGAACTAAGCTTCGTACAACGTCATTTTTATAGTGTCAATAACGAAAAGAAAATTCCTTAAAATCGCAAACGATATTGTCATCCATGTTAAGTGAATGACATACATTAAAATAGCTCTAATATACGAATGGAACATTGTACAAACTTAAAAATTATCACAAAAAATGTCTAACGTTTCAAGAAAAGTGCTCTGTAAATTTCATAAAGCTACGTTTTGTAGTTATGGAGTATTACGTGTAAATATCGGCATTTTAATTGATTCATAATTATATTTTCAAATGTAAGATGGCGAACGGGGTTGCGTCCGTCGTATGTTAGTTGGAATGGGTAAAAGTACGAACTTTTTTTTTGATTTGGCAATGCAATATTTTTTTTTAAGTGCAATATTAAAAAAGGTAGAGGGCAAAATCCAAAAAAAGTGCAGGGACAGCACTGAGCGAGTGAACACTGATATGGCGTTATACATTAAAGATTATAAATTTAATAGCACTTACTTTCAAAACACGTAGAGTACTCCTTCAAATTCCATTCAGCTAACTTTTGTTGAACAAATTAATCCATATTTCCATTTACTTAAATCCAAACGAAATGATCTGTAGTTAAATATCCCGTTTTAAACTTCGAACAAATTCCATTCACGAATCAAAACTAAACTAGATAAACCTCCGCTCGACAAACGAAACACTGAACCGAAGCACTTGCATCTATAACTCCACCATAAGATATAGTTCTTTAAGTTGGAACTCATAACTTTTATTCTTCGGAATATTTGCACGAAATATTTTGAAATTATAAATGTCGTTTATTACACATTTCTTATATCGTAATCTATAATACCTAAAATGAATATATCTAAAAGTTTTTATTTTTGAGTACAAGCGGTAATTTAATTACAAGTACGTTCAATGTTCATTTACGAACCAATTATACTTAAAAAAAAACGATTACATCCAGATACTCATTTTTAAGCACTTTTTTTTTACAGTGTACACTATCTAAAAAAGTCGCACAGCTCTTACTTCACAAATTGATCAAGAGCAACGCCGGACTATATTTCTAGTTTTATAAATATGACTATCAAATGAAAAACTTTATACGGAAAGTAAACATTATGTCGCATAATCGATTTTGGCCCTGGTAAAGTTATTTTCATAGTTTACAGATTATTTTTTTTCTGTGCATGCACTTGTTTTTACAAAAATATTTATTCATTAGTTGGATTTATGGCCATGTGCTTCATATTACACCCATGAGGGCCATTGAGTAAAAGAATTAAGAACAGATTTAAGGACGAGCATAACTGTTGGATGGGCATTATTCAATGTCGTATTTGTTTTCAAAGGATAAACAACTATATCTTAATATACATGGCTTTTCTTTCACTACAATTACATCGTAAATACAAATACAAATATTGACGACCAACAACAGGCTCAAGGTCCAACAAGGTTGGTCCATCTAGTACCTCTTAACTATTCCCCAATGTATATCTAACTTCTTAATATCCGTTAATCCTTTACAATTAACAATATTCACTGGCAAGTTGTTCCATTTGTCTATTACTTTATTATAGAAATAGTGTTTTCTCCCTTCCCGATTAAAATGGGATTTGTTTAACTTAAACCCATGACCTCTCGTTCTATCACTCATATTAAAATCTAAACCCTCCACGTCTCCCTGTTTGATAAATTTGAATAGTTGAATCAAATCTCCCCTAACCCTTCTCTCTTCCAGAGTATACATATTCAAATTTCTTAATCTATCTTTATAATTCATGCCTGAAGACCCTTGAATCATTTTAGTAGCCCTGTGCTGAATATTCTCTAACAATTCAATGTGAGCCATGACGTATTCAAATTTAAGTAACCGTACTCTTTCAGAAATGAACAGTGGGGTTTATTAATTGTAATCCCAACTCCTATTCTTAACAAAGCGACCTGACAAACTTAAAATAGTTTTTCAGAAGATGGTTTTCCACATCGTTTGAGGTCGATTGCTTAAATGGAAACCGAGTTATTACAGCTCAATTATCTTACTTTCCATTCTTTTTCCACACCTTTTTAGCAAGTATGCGGTATATAATTTCTTCACGTCGCCCTGATAGTACAACGGATAAGGAACTGAAATGCGGTGCCTGAGGATATGGGTCCCGGTAGGTTTTCGTTGTATTTTGTTGATATTTATTGAAAGTGATTTCTGAAGACAACCTTTGTAGGTTACCATCTACTCTTTTTATTCATTGTGCATATTTTTGAGTACATTTCTTTTTCAAAATTGGAACTTATGTATTCGGTGCATCGATTGTGATAAAAAATGAGTAAATTTAACTTATTTTTAAATATCTATTTTAACAGTGTGGTAAAGATTTAGAGAAACATACTAAGAGAAGCGCAATACTGAGTGGATAGACAATATTCAAAATCGTATTTGTTTTCAAAGGATAAACATCTATATCCTAATATACATGGGCGCAATGAATGTCTTGAATAACTACTGTAAAGATGGGCAATGGTGTCAAGAACCACTTATATATCTATTACGTTTTTTATAAAAAAAAAACTTTCATGTACTTAAAAGATGTTTTAAAAATAAATAACACTGGATTTCAATCAAAAGAAAATCTAAAGTGACAGATTATTAAAATTTATCATTAGCACTCACTTGCTGTCTATTGAGAAGTGCAGTTGATCAATCTCAGCCTTTTCTGTTGAAAACCCGATTTCCAATTCCATCCAAGACCAGGATGATCGTCGTGTGTATCTGAAGTGGTAGCGATGGTGATTCTTTAATTAGGTGCTCCTTTACTGAACATCATCGCCTTCTTCAATTACGTCGTAAGTCCGTCATTTATTTGACGCTGTAAAGCGAGTTCTGCAATAACTAAAAAAACAAATTGTTAATTTAATATCACGAAATGTTTTTGAAAGAACATATCACCAGGGCCTGATTAAGACACTAAAGCAAACACTTTAAACAAAGGGATTCAAAATAAGTACATGCACGTACTTGTTTTTTTTAGTACACTTACATCGTAAATGAGCAACGACATACTCAAATTTAAGAAATCATACTTTCGCAAAAACGAACAGTGTGATTTAATATTGGTAACATCAGCTTCTGTTCAAGGCATCTTAACAAAGCGACCTAACAAACTTATCATACTTTTTTCAGAAGATGGTTTTCCACATTATTTGATGTCGATTGCTTAATTGGAAACTGAGTTATTACAATTCAATTATCTTACTTCCCATTTTTTTTGCCGCACCTGTTTAACATTACTTCTGTTTACAACTTCTTCGCATGTCCTTGATAGCTGAACGAATTAGATTGTGGACAGTTGTGCTGCAGACCTTGGTTTTTGATTCTCGGTATGTCTAAGTAGTAATTATTTGTGTTTATTAAAAGTGATTCATAAAGGCAACGTATGTACTCTATTTGCCACTCTTTTTATTCATTTTTACTCATTTTTGAGTACATGTCTTTTTCAAAAATGAAAGCGGAGCTATGATAAGCATTTAATGTAATAAAAAATAAGTACATTTAACTTATTTTTGAATTCCTATTTTTGATAAAGAAGAAAGTACGCCTTTAAATGGGGCTCTCAAATAGACCTTGGAGAACATCAAATCGAGCTTTTACGTGCACTAAACTCCTTGCTCCTGAATGGCATAAAAATGAAACACATTATAAGTATAATAACAAAATATATTAATAAGTAATGATTGTAAATCCTAATATTTTGAATGCTTTGATTTTTTTTTTCAATATTCGAACAAATTTAACAAGTGGTGTGACAGTGTGCTGTCACGTTGCAATTTTTATATAGGGATCTGACCTATTTTGTACTTTGTGCAATTTGGTCAGATGGCTAGACTGGCGGTCGCCGGTTTTATGACGGGGTAACAATGTGAGGAGATTTTCGCCACTGAGCCATTTTTACAACCATGCCAGGATTGGCCAGGAGGGGTGACCAAGAAGGGAGGAGCGAATTCCAAGTGGTGGGTTTAGTAATTTATGTAGAATTACAACCCCCACCCCAAGACACCACCGTGGGAAATTCAAGGTTTCCCACATCACTTACAATTTTGCTATTGCCCAAGAAAGACGAGCAAATATTTACTCCAACGAGTCCCGTGCTCATGCGCCGAGAAGGAAAAGTCCCGAATGTCATGACACTAGACGGCAGATTTCTCACTGCATGCTAACGCCACTGAGCTTTGGAACCAGACGAGCCCCTGGAGACGGGAAAAGTCCCTGATGCCATGCTAAGAAGCAGAGCCGCTGGAGATCAACGCCACTGCGAACGGGAAAAGTCCCTGATGCCATGCTAAGAAGCAGAGCCGCTGGAGACCAACGCCACTGCGAGCCGGGAAAGTCCCTGATACCATGCTACGAGCCACTTCATGCTAACGCCACTGAGCTTCGGAACCAGACGAGCCCCTGGAGAACGACAAGTCCCTGATGCCATGACACCAGACGTCAGAATCCACATTTTATGGTAACGCCCCTGGTAGCCGGTCATCTACACCCCAAACAACCAGCTAAATCGCCTCAGACGGAACTCTCCCCAACCGGTACACGTGAGTCAGTAACACATTATTGCACATAACCCCCCAACCATAAGTTTTCTCCTATTTAATTTATGTGTCAATAAAGCACCGTTTTAAAAGTAAATTTTGGTATGTATGTATTTTTTCCAAGACGGCATTATTCATAAAGATACAAAAAAATAACACAACGCAGTCCAAAAAAAATGTACTAACCAATATACCCCACGACAAGTGGCAACTTGCTCTTCACTAAAGATTGTAATGCAATTTTTTAAAGGTAAATTTAAAACCAATCTATGATAGGGGTGTGATGTGGGGGCCCTCAAAAATTGAAAGTGTAAGTCTGGGCATCACGGGTCTATTTACAAATACAAATATTGAAGACCAACAACAGGCTCTAGGCCCAACAAGGTTGGTCCAGCTTGAAGTTCCTAACCAACCTCCAATCTAACCTCTTCTTAAAGTCCGTTACTCCTGTACAATTCACAATATTATCTGGCAAGTTGTTCCATTTGTGTATTGCCCTACTATAGCAATAGCGTTTTCTCCGTTCCCGATAAAAATGGGATTTGTTTAACTTAAACCCATGACGAAATCTAAACCTTCCACATCCTATTGTTTGATAAATTTAAACTGTTGAATCAAATCTACCCTAACCCTTCTCTGGTGATGATGATCAGGCCCTGCATATCACTTTAAATAAACTTTAAATCAGTTGACATATCTTATTCAAGTTTATTAAATACTTTATTAGGATATCAGGTTTTTACAAAAAATTATAGGAAACAACACATGTCATTAAGCACACGGTAGCTTTTTCGTAAACGTGTTTAACTATTACCATAGACAATTGAAGAGATATTGACTAAGAAAGTTTTGATAGAAACCAAAACGGAATAATTTCTTATGAAAATAAATACATTCAAGTATCATAATTAAAATTCATAATAATTAAAAATTAAAGTCCTAAACATATTAGGGTTGCATGCATTAAATGCTGCAGACAAAGAGTTCTTGCTTGCAGTTTTATTGATTGAGATACACATTTTATTTCTTACAAACATCTTAAGTTTATCTGTGTGGAAATAAATGTAACTTACCTCTATAAAGAAGTGCAAGCATTCCACTTTTGCTGACACTTTAAAATGTTAGTAAATTCACGATTACGAAGCTTCTAAAGTTGCGTGCATAAATTTATAAAAAGGGCGTCGAAATGAGCAAATTTCCAACAATTAGTTTTATCAGAGAAAATACATTTTTATAAAAACTAACCGCAACAATGAAAGTTTGAATATTGTACACAGTGTTTATTTAATAATTAATTTATTGTATATTAAAAGTCAAAACATTGTTGTAACGATGTGTTTCAGCAACAATATGTGTTAAAGTAGAGTGTCCGGTAATTAATTACATTAGAGCCCACGTTTAAACTAGTAACTTTGAGGAAATTTATTATCGACTAGAGTACATTTTAATGGCAGATTCTAATGTGAGTTTGTTGAATATATCTTTGTGCGAGTGTGTTTTACAATTTTCATCATTAGTGTCGTAACGCTGTACGACATTTATATAGTGCTTTGTTATATATAACTTACTTTGTATATCATTTCCCATTATATATTAATTTAAATATTTCACGATTTTACATTTCACTTTAGTTAAGTTTTTATTTTAATGATTGAACTCTCTTGCACAGAAACTCTCTTGCCAAAATCAAAATTGGATTTATTTTAGCGTTTTTGTTTTTATTTTAAATTATTTTTATTCCGGCTTTGTTTTAAAATAATTCCCGTATTTTTAACCCCTATTCCTTTAATCCACCTGATAACTTTTCCAGATCGACCATCTACCTCCAAGACGGCCTCTTCTACAAAATTATCATATTTTGTAAGACGGACTCCCAACAGACCCGTCCTTTTTCCACCATTCCAATATGCCTTTTTCTCAGAACATCAACAAGTGACTGAACTCAAATGAACCCCCCAACCACCCTCCAGCCAATTAAGAACCTGAAGAGATGTCACGTGAAAGTCCCCGACAAACACCGAAGGGACCCTTTTTTCTTAGGAGCAGAGAGGGAGGCAGATGACCACCCACGCGAGCGAAAGACGAACCCTGAGAAGGGGCTGTAAGTGTTATTCGGGAAATCTCCACTCCAACATGTTCCGGACGGAGAATGCGAAGCGTTCTTCGACAACAAAATGGCCTCCTCTAAAATGCCGATAGCGAGGATCCAGCAGCAAGACCATTTCCTACAGCAACTTGGGATGTCAGCTAAGCCCCTTTTATTTTGGTACCTATCGCGTTCTTTTTTCTATATAAGTACTCCTTCGTAGTTTTCATATTATGCGATGCTTAACATTGCTTGTTGTGAATTAAATTTTTAGGTTTTCTTATTCAATTAGCTTTTTTTTATCGCGCTGCAAGATAGTTATCTTCTTTAAATTTAAATGCCTGCACTTTTTGTATTTTATGTTTGTGTACAATATACTATTACAGTTCTGATCACCATATCTTAAAAAAGACATTGCATTGTTAGAGAAAATTCAGCACAGGGCTACTAAAATGGTTCAAGGGTTTTCAGGCATGAATTATGAAGATAGATTAAAAAATTTGAATATGTATACCCTGGAAGAAAGAAGGGTTAGGGGAGATTTGATTCAACTATTCAAATTTATCAAACAAGGAGATGTGGAGGGTTTAGATTTTAATATGAGTGATAGAACGAGAGGTCATGGGTTTAAGTTAAACAAATCCCATTTTAATCGGGAAGGGAGAAAACACTATTTCTATAATAGGGTAATAGACAAATGGAACATCTTGCCATTGAATATTGTTAATTGTAAAGGAGTAACGGATTTTAAGAAGAAGTTAGATATGCATTGGGGGATAGTTAAGAGGTACTAGATGGACCAATCTTGTTGGACCTTGAGCCTGTTGTTGGTCTTCAATATTTGTATTTGTATTTGTATTTATTGTTTTATCATACTATATAATTTTCATTGAGGGATTTTTCCAAGCCTTTATGGAACTCTAATCATCTGGAAATCCCTCTATAAGTTCTTTTCACTAAAGAGCACTTATATTTATAAATATATACACTTTACATTGAATGAGACTATGTTTTTTGTGTCGAACCACCAATTATGTAAATATTTTCTTATGGTATTATATTTTTTAGTAAACTTAATTATTTTAACTTTTTGTTGTGTTTTCTTTACCTCTTGGATCTCATTGGTCTAGCGAATATATCTTTTGGATGTATTTTGTTTCGAACTTGTGTTATTGCTTTTTATATTTTTATTTAGGTTCACTTATGCGTTTGGCATTTTAATTACTCATGTTCACAAAAACTGTGAACATTATTCTAAACTTTAATTATTAAATTGTTCTAAATTGATTGTTTTTTTGTGTGTACCCCTGTTTTAATGTGTAAGATTTACACATGTTGTAGCATTACGATATTAGGGTGGAGTGAAAAAAATCAAAATGTAATAAATGAGATGTAATAGTGCGGAACAGTTGTCTTTCGTATATACTATTTACCATGTAAAAGCATTTTAATAGTAAACAATATCTAGAGGTTCTCCTCAGACCATGAAGTTGACCGATAATGTGTAAAAATCAAATAATGTTGTAATGCACTATAGGGCGTGAAAAAAATTCAATACAGCCGAAACTGTAGGGGAGGTAGGGCGAAAGAAAGTAGAGAAATGATATAGGTTTATTTCTTAATATATGCAAGTTAACAAAAAAAAAACTCATTTACTGACATGTTAAAGATAACTTAAGTTCCGCCCAGCGTATGAACTTTACACCAAAATATAAAATTTCCATATAATATAGAACAAAGGTTAAGCATAAGTGTGTATGGAATTATGAATCCAGCTGCAATAGCTCACACGCGTTATCATTTGAAACTAAAGATGTACAGTTATTTTTTTTTATTTCATTAAACGTTATAAGATATACATAATTTAGTTTAAAAAATCTATTCATACGTGTATAACACAAATATTGAAGCTTCAAAAACTATTAACAATTTATTTGTAAGTAAATTTTTTACAAAGCTTTAACATTTTAAACGTGACCAAAATTTAAAAAATATATATATGTTGAGTAAACAACGAATGCAAAAATAATGAAATGTTTTATGAAATTTTTCGTAATTTGAGGCTCGGATTTCCCTTTAAGAAAATCGGAATTTTTTTATTGCGACTCCTGTCTAATTAGTGTAGGTACCCAGCAGCATAAAAGTAGTCAGTCATTAGTTAAAATTTGTCAGCATAAAACCTTCATCAAAATTTTCAAATTGAACGTTTTTTGAAAGTTTTATAAAGGATATTAAAACCAAAAAATGCAGTTTTTTTAAGTTTTTAATTTTCCTGCATAAAACCTTTAAAATATCTGCATTTTCCCTTCATGTTTGAAAATTGGAGCTTTTTTGCAGGTTTTTGCAGTTTTTGCAAAAACCTTTAATTTTATAGATCTTAAAAAAAATGCAGTTTTCCTGTATAAAACCGTCAATTTCAAAATTTTGATGAAGGTTTTTTTGCTGGGTAGATTTTTTGTTTTTGTGGAATCAAGTGTTTTCCATGTTTTCAAATTTCTCTCTCAACACTCGGAAAATATATAAATCTTTTTGTTAATGCTTACTCGATCAGATATATTAAATATAAACTAAGGTTTCCATACATTTTTTTCTTCTTCTATCATAGTAAAACGAATACTTTACAAAATAGTTAACCTAATAGCACGGAAAGGGTGTCCGATACCACCAATAAACACAATGAAAAATATTTTTTCGATCGGCTAAAGTCTTTCCTCCCAACATCGCACTTGAAATATCGTACTTTTTGTTTAAAAGTACACATTTCCATGTGATAAAAAGGACTTAAACGTGCAAAAAATATGGTCCAAACACTGTTTAATACCGACACACACAAATACATTGACATATGACCATTACTGTTGACTAGATTTACAAAATCTTGAATTCAGCCTTATGGCCTAATGTATGCATTACCGATATTGATAAGAACATTGTTCTAATGAATTCGTCTTTATTATCAGCACCATGAACCTGGACAAATGCTTCTGTTACAAATTTCACACATCAGTTTACTGCCTGTGTAAGAATGGAATCAAACAAAGTCCCACTTTAGATTGGTCTTATTTTTCACAATGGTATTTGCTTCTGTCAACCTACACTGTAAAAAAAGGCACTTAAAAATGAGTATGTGAACATACTCGTTTTTCTTTGAGTACAATTGCATCGTAAATAAGCGATGACATACTGAAATTTAAGTAATCGTACTTTCTCAACAATGAGCAGTGCAATTTAATATTGCTAATCCCAGCTTCTGTTCAAGCCATTTTAACAAACTGACCTGACAAACTTAAAATATTTTTTTAGAAATTATTTTCCACATCGTTTGATGTCGGTTATTTAAATGGAAACTGAATTATTACAACTCAATTATCTTACTTCCCATTCTATTGGCACACATTTTTAACATTACTTCTGTTTATAACTTCTTCGTATCGCTTCGATAGCCGAACGGATACGACGATCGACAGCGTTGCTGGAAACATGAGTTTGATACCCGGTAAATCTAATTTGGAATTGCTGGTATTTATTGAAATCGACTTATGAAAGCAGTCTATGTGGACAAGGGTACTGCTCTTTTTATTAAATTTTACTTATTTTTGAGTACGCGTCTTTTTTAAGTTGGTTGGTTGGTTATTTGGAGTTTCTTGGCACAATAAATAAATATGGCCAAGCTGCGCCAAACACAAGGCAATTTCAACCAACATTAAAATTCTAAAAGATATACATATAAACAGAAAATAAATTCAAAGAAGAGGGAAAATTCCCGTGTAGTTTAAAAAGATAAATAGTGATGAATGATGTGGATGATTCAATAAATACGACAAATGGGGCGATGAAGTATTAAAAAAGCGATTTTATAAAATTCTAAGACGAGTACAAGAAGTTAAAATATGATGAATGGTGAGAGGTTGTTGGCAATGATGACACGGTGGGGTGGTTTCATTTAATAATAATGCCTGTGGGTAGCTCTTGAATGTCCTATGCGGAGACGAGTTAGCAAGACATCAAGCCGTCGAGATGACAAAGACGGTAGGAGCGTGACCGTAGGAAATACAGAGGCTAGTTTGTTACTAGCTTGTAACTTCCAGTCATCACTCCACTCGCTCCGCACAAGGTCCCGCAGAACATTGCGAAGGTCGTCATCAGGGATTCGGATATTGAGCTGGGATGTGGCATTTTTGGCAGCTTGATCTGCCAGTTCATTACCGTCTTTTTTAAAAATTAATGTAATAAAAAATGAGTACATTTTTACTTATTTTTGACTAATTATTTTTAACAGTGTAAAACGACATGAAAGTTTTAATAAACGAAATGGGATGTGAGGGAATATAATAAAATACGAAAGTGAAATATAATAAACCTGATGACTTCATACTAACGCGTTATTAACCTTTTAACGTGGGCTAAGTTAAAGAAAAGTTGTCCTGCTTGCGAGATGATTCCTAACCGGGGAGAAAATATCGATTTGCTAGAAAGTTCTTAAAGCATTAAGGAAACAACTACTTGCCTTACAATAAAATGCGTGTAACTGTATGACGGACATATTGTCAACAATTCTTCTCCAAAGCAGATAGATTCGTATATAGGAGTAGGGTCTCAATAGAGGTTGAAAAACTGTAAATCGAAGCTGAAGACGACCTGTAGAAACCATTAGTAAAGCATTACATGTCCAAAAACATGCAACTACCTATTCTGCTGAAAACCGCATACTTCAGGCCCCACATTCTTTAAACATTCATTCCCACCCCCCTCTGTGTTCAAAAATGTCCCAAGCCCATCGATAGACCAATATAATCTATGGGACGGATACAGTCCCATTCCACACGTAAATGTAAATAAATGAGCTTTATTAACGTGTATTCCGAAACACAAAGTGATCATATAAGTCGTTTACTTTCCATGCAGTTAGCACCATGATGTAACGATTTTTTGAAGATACGTATTGATAATAATCTTATTTAATGTCACGAATGAAAACGAATAGCAAATACAGCATTGATTTTCGTTATCTTCATGCGTTGATTTTTTTTTTTTTTAAAGTGCACCTTTGACTAAAATTAGCGGGATCAAGTTACGAATGGACTGATGACGACACTTTACCTATTTTCCAAATTCTACTTTTAAGGGGGTCCGATACCCAAAATTCGCAAAAAAAGTCATTTTTTTTTATATTTAAAAAATAATATTCAAACTTATCTTAATAACTCACAAAAAACTGCTTCAAAAAATTCCTATTACTTTTTTAGTTATGAATGTTGTTTTAAAGAGATACTATATTAATGATGTGTTCCTATAACATAGTTGTATCACTATATGTAAACTTTAAAAGCAAATATCTCTGTTCGTGGTTTTGAAATTTAATGAACACTAAAAATGCTAAGGCTTTTTTACTATTATACTTAAAATCATAATTTTTGTGTGTATAGCAATATAAATATATTTTAAATAGATGTATGCATTCAGATTTTCTATTTTTACCATAATTTGTTTTTTAAAACCACTTAAAATGGAATTTTATTTTTTTCGTCAATTTTTTTTCTAAAATTTCTATTATATTTTATTTTTTTAAAGTGATGTATCTGAATCAAAATTTGAATGCATACATCTATTTACATATTATTCAAGATCTTAAATAAAAAAATTGCTTCAAAATATTGAAAAACAAAAAAAGAGTAGGAATTTTAAAATTGTTAAAAAATTTACTAAAATTTTAATTTAAAAATAAATGTGCAATTTAAAAAAAAAATTGAGCGTCTTAAAATGGTTTTTTATGCATATTTAGAAAGAGAAAAAAAATTGGATTGTACAAGTATAAAAATAAAAAAAAAAATGTCGAAGGTATCGGACCCCCTTAAGAATACTTTCTAAACCTTGTTTTGTGACAATTGAAGGTTTTGCTGCAAAAAGGATGCAGCTCCAACCTAGGGGAATTTGGAGTTATATGTACCATCTTGTGGTAAAAAAAAATTGTTCCTTTGATACCAGAAAGATGTAGTTCCAATCGTTAATTCTCGCGTTACTCAAGAAATGGAGCTGTCTGTCTCATTAGTTTGTTGCAATATAGAGGTAGCTCCTGGAGCTACCGCCATTTTTCTTGATTTTGTGATGATTAAAAATGTAATTTTCTGTTTTTAAAGCCAAGTTATGTGCTATATTTCAATTGAAGTTTTCTTTAAATAAAATAATAGTATAATAAATTGTATTTTTTTGTAAAATATTTTTCATAGAGATAGACAGAGCATCTATTTGTTTGCAAGAATGAGGTAGCTCCAACAATCCAACATGTGCCACGTCAGCTGGAAAATATATAGTTTTGAGTGAAAATACTGTCATAATATGTAGGAACAATTAAGAAGACTGATCAAAAAAGAACATCTTCACACAACTTGAAATTTCGAATTTTCAAACGTTTTTTACGGTTTTCTGCAAACTTGAATGATTGTAGCTACCTCCTTTTCGCAGCAAAACCCTCAATTGAGAAAACTTTAGTTACTTTGCTATTATTATCCTATCACTTGAAATGATAAAAATTTTGAGATACATTTGTAGAGTTCTCGGCTGTTATCAGAATGGTCCCAATAATATTGTCATTTTTGATAAACAGTTTTCGCAATTATGGGTTTTATATCGATTTTAGTAAATAAAAAGATTCGGTATTTTTTTTTATATTGCTTTATCTATTTTGCCAATCAATCAGATTTTTCATTTGATATCAGTCCAATTTTAGCTATTATCCGATATACATTGATTCCGGTATCTTGGTTTTCTAGAATGAACAATTGAATTTTCAATGTAGTAATACAGTTCCCATTATTTTCTATTGTCTGCAGGGACGATCTTTAATCGCTAAAAATATGCTTGGTGGTTTCGTTCATGTCGAGTACACATTCTAAAAGAATGTGTGAATACCGGAATTTCCATTTCAACTATATCTGTGGCTTGGAACAACATGGAACAATGTCTTAATTGCAATTTTGAGAAAATGGTTTAAACGTTTGAGCTCAACCTTGTTGCAATATTACGGACATCAAGGAATTGTCGGACTTACATGATTAAAGAAGCATGGCTGACGAAATTGGTTTCTATTTCATTTATAAGTGTTAAAAGGGTATGTGACGCAAAATTATCAAAAATCTCCAAATGTATTTATGGCTTAAAAAAATAGTTTATTTAATTTGGAATATAATTACAACAAAAACATGTTTTTACGCTAAATAGAAATAACTATTTTCAAGTTTTTCAATAATTCAAATAGTTATAGTTATTTTAAAGTTTTCAATATCAAGTTTTGGTATAAAATTGCCTAAATATGTAAATTTAAACTCATTTTTTAATGATGAAGTTTTTTATGTTTTATCAAGAGAAACTTGTTCAGATATATTTGAAGAACCTGTCCAAACTTTACTTCAGAGTATTTACAAACATATTACTTCAATTTGTCTTTAGGAATTATAAACACCAATGAAAATAGTTATTTTTTTTATTATTTATTACAAAAAATCTTTTTGAAATAACAAATTCTTGTGAAGATCGTTTGTTAAACATATTATTTTGTTATCAAAAAGTAAAATTAAAGTTTTAAAAAAAGTATTTTTTAGACTTTTATCAGAAATAAGTTAGGTCACATTGTTGTCAGTTTTAATTATATGTTTCTAAACGTTTGTCAATGTAATTATATTAATGTACTTTGAATATTTGTGAAAGAAAAGTTATAATGATATCTTCAATCCTAAAAAAAATGCAAATGTGTGTGTGTTTTATGCACCTTAAATTATTTTATTTTTAATAAAACGACACCAAAATTATATTTCTACTAAAAGTACAACCAATTAAATTTTCGAATTAAATAATTATCATTGGTACAAAATTGCTTGACGACTTTACCCTCTGGTGCATAGCTTATCGTACATGCTACACAACTTTCAAATGGCCGCTAGTTTCATCTATTTAGTGTTATGTTAACTATTATAGTATTGTCACGTAGGGAACCATGTGCCTAGTTTACATAATAACCGTTAGTTCCCTTATTTTTATAAAAATGAGTGTGATAAAGGCAATCAGTTGCTTCGAGGTATGTTGTTCTAAAACTAGCTCGTGAACAAGAAGTTTCGTGAATCTGGCTGTACAAAAAATCTTAGCCAATGTCAGAGGTATGCATATTGTATTTAACTATATTTTCATATTTTAAAACTTATTTTAGTAATTACACATGATGTTGCAAATATGCTAAACAACGGTTTTAGTTAATTATTTAATTAAACAGACACTTAGGATTTTTGTGTATATTTTTTCAGTGGTGCAGGGGGGAAAAAAACGAAAAAAAATATTTAATTACAAAAGAAAAATCATGCACTAGAGGATTAATTTTGTTCTCATTTTTCTCAGTTTTGACGTAAAATATTGATTCGCATGTTTTTTAACTTATAAAGTATAAAATAATAATAAAATCAACTTCATTTCAAGTTTAATTTTCTTTATTTTCAGATACTACATTGTGTTGAGGTGCATCTGTTAGATCCATAAAGAAGATGCAGATATTTCATATCTACAAACCTGCAAAAATATAAAAAATATTATTATACATTATTTTGTTTAAAAATCAATTAGAATTTAAAATGAAAAGTAACTCAATTTTTAAAATTTAAAAATAAAAAAAAATGTTGAGTTCGGTACCAAGTACTATTTGCTTTGATCAGTATCATATAATAATGTAATTTTATGTGTTTGGGCTAACAATCGACATGTTTAAAATTTATGCCTTTAAGGAAAAATTTTATTAATTTTACAGAAATTAACTTTTCTTACGTATTGTCTCAAAGATGAAAAGTGCAGTTATGCAAATATTTCTGGTTAATGAAGATGATTTCTAACACATTTTCATGTGTCATTATTGTTTTAAGTATATAGAACTTTTAATATATTAGTTAAAATTTTAATTCTTATCATCTGAAATTTAGTCCATTGTTAATTTACAGATTATTGATGAAATATTTACAAATGAATAAATATATTTGATTGTCAATTGTGTTTTATAAATGCTTTGTTTCTTGACATAAAGTTACTACTCAGAAGGTGCGTGGGTTGTGATAGTGTGCGTCTCATGATACTGGACTCAGGATTGAAAGATCTTAAGTTTGTATCCTGGTAAGTTCATGCAGACGCATGGAAAATATATTATGTGGATCAATATATCCCATTGGTGAAGGTGTGGAGTTTTTGAGATTTTGGTATGTTAACCCTCTAGTGCATAGTGTAGCATATTTGCTACACAACTTTAAAATGACCGCTAGTTGTATCTATTGATTTTTATGTTAACTATTATAGTATTGTCACGTAGGGAACCATGCGTCTAGTTTTTATAACCGCCGCAAGGTCTCTTTTCTTTATAAAAATGATTGTGGTAAAATCAATCAGTTGCTTCGAGGTCTGTTGTTCTAAAACTTGTTAGACTTACATTATGTGTTAGGTTTCGGTCACATTGCTGTAACCAAATGTAAGGTTATTGGTTTGATCCACGGAGTGGATCCGATTCTTTGTTTAGGATCGTTATTACTTGCCACATATTGGGCTACCAATGAATGGAAAAGAAAAAGTGCTGAGCATAGCAGCATGATTTATGTAAATTTTTTTTCTCTTTCTGACGTTTTTGTTTCTTGTGTGAATCACTTCGATTCGAGTCTGAATAAAGTGTAGTGGTTTTTTTCTGTTCCTGTAAAACTTGACTGTTCGTGATTTCTTTTTGTATAGTCTGACAGAAATTATTTATGCACGACCTGCGTTTTTTAAGATAACTGGTTCGTATAGGTGAAGTTTTCGAAGATTGTTTTATTACTTATTAGTATAATCTGGCTCTACAGAAAATCCTAGCTAATACAAGGGGTTTGTAGATTGTATTTAACTATATTTTCATACTTTTTGAAAATTATTTTAGTAATTACACATGATGTTGCATAGACGTTACACCACGGTTTTAATTAATTATTTAATTAAATAGACACTTAGGATTTTTAGTATATTTTTCAGTAATTCAGGGGCAAAAAGAAAACAAAAAATTATTTCATTAAAAAAAAATCATGAACTACAGGATTAATTTTTATCTTCTGCATTTGATAGAGGTTATGCGTTACGCAGTGTTGACGAGTCTTCCCTTCAAGGTGCATCCCGGAACGTCACCACCATTGTTTAACTCCACTGTTTTAACAATATAACCATCACAATTCATAGAAGTTAAAAATTAAATATTGTTTTATATTATTCAACGTAAGATAATTGTTTAGTTGATTGAATTTACGTTGCAGCACAGCTATTCACTGGGCTATCAGCAATGGTTCGCGATCCATTCCAGAAGAGAGACCAGGAAACCGGCTTCGTGTTTTCGAACACTGGTAATATGAATGGGATAACAACTGTCCTCAGAACTTTCACACCTTGGCCAATGTAAGCGCATGCGGACAATGAATTATTCAGACCTTTCTACACAACGAACAACAGCCCCCACTGCACAGCAAGGTTTCGCTATCAGTTAAAAATCTGTGGTTTGAACCATAGTTTGAATACGGGACCCACCAATTTCGAGAGAGATCGCGTCTATTCCACTCTGGCTGTCATGGTAACAAATCGGAGGATGGATGTTTGAATTCAAGGCGCATAAAACATGAGGTGAGATATATCAAGTAGCTGACGTCATTTTTATTTACAATGCTAATCATTGCTGTTTTAAATGTAAAAAGTTTCGAGAAGTCCATTTTTTTTATTTTACAAAAACGCAATTAAAATGCCAAATTCCTTTCCTACAAAAAAAATACAGTTTGCCATATCACCAAGCATTATTAAAAAACCATTCCAAAAAGCTTAAAAAAATTATAAAAAATATATAAATGACTTTTGTTTTAAGAAAAAAATACATAGAAGTCATGATATAAAAAATTCACGATCTCTCGTAATTATTATATCATTTAACGAAAAGTTTGTACATTTTATAAAATATTTGGTTTTATTTCATAATTAACGTAACATATATAATTACAAAATAAAAAACAACGATTGACAATGTTGGACAACATTCATGCTTTTCAAAATGCATGTACAACTTAATTTTTATTGGAGTATTTACAAAGTGTAATTATTATTCAAATATATCTCAAACGTACCTTTACTAGCGCCTCCTACGATTTCTAGAAATGCAACAATATATTCATTAATAAAATTTTGTAATCACAAAGAGCCGAATGTATTGATACTAGTTATCGATCAAGTTATCGATTATTTTTTACTACAATCAAACATATATTTTAATCTCAACATTTGGGAATTCATAAATAATGAAACATTCAGAAGTTATAATAATGAATTCATTTATAATCTAGAATAATCACTTAATATTCTGCTTAAAAATTGAATTTTATTTAATATATGAATATATATATATATACATACCTCTTCCAGTCTGAACAGCTGGTAAAGGCGCTGGAAATACATATGGACATGCATTAATGAAAGGTTATCATCACAATTACTTAAATACATTGATATTAGTATTGAATTCATTAAATTACTTTTAAAATCTAATGATAAGTACAATATATAAAAAAAAACAGCGTACAATATTAATAGACTTCGAATTAAAATTTTTCAAGGAGATACAAATACATTAGAAAGAAAACGTTCGGAAACAAATTAGTAATGAAACTTATATACGTTTTAATTATATATTTTATAAAATATAGATATAAAACTATATTCTGCCGAAATTATCAACTCATTTCAACTCTATTTAATGTTGTGTATCTGCTTTAAGTGTAGTTTTAACTAATTACGTTATGTGTATAAAAGCTTTAACATATATTTTAATTGGTAAACGATTTCAGCCACTGGTTATTTAGTAATATACTATGAACCGTAGGGTTTTCAAAAATATAAGAGTTGCAGTAAAATTTTTTTGAAAAATACATGTGTATATATACATATTTTAAGTAATAATATCTTATTTATTTAAAATGGTTAATTTCAATATTAATATACCGAAAGAAATTTTGAAAGTGAAATTATAAAGTAAAATAAAATTACAAACTGTTGGGCCATTATCATTATTTGGCTGCATTATTTTTAGATGTATTGCATTAAAAACATTATTTTTGTTAAATAGTACACTTATGTTTTAAACAAGTCGTTTAGCTTTAGTAGCAAAAAAAAGAGCATTTAATGAAAATGAAAACAATTATTTATTATGTTTAGTTAAACATCTAAACAATGGTCATTACTCACTTTTTTGTGATCATTCATTATTTTAAAGGTTAACATCTTTAGTCAAATTGCTTGTTCGCAATGTTTTATAATAAAATTTAAAATACTTATAGTGCGAATAAAAACAAGAATAACACGGCAATGGGAAGATAATAAATTTAAATGTAATATAAAATAAAAACCTCAAAATCACATTTTTGTCTCTTCTCTTAATGGTATTTTCTTAATGTTTTTTTTAGAAAAGTAAGCAATACACAATTAATTTTAAACTTACCAAGTCCTGCAAAGTTACATGAAAATTAAAGATGACATACATTAATACAAGTATAATATTAAAACTAGCAAAATATATCGATACCATTTTTTATATCAAACACCTTGTAATAAACAATAATACGTACAAGATACATACAAGATTAGATATGGCAAATTAAAATATTCCGAATAAAGAATGTTTTAGAAACATACGAACATTTAGTTTTAGCATAACATAGTATTATCCATCAACATGCAGCTAAGAATTTTGAGGAACAAGTAGATCAATTGCTTGGTAATGTATCAGAATGAGCCGTCAGATGGAGTATGCATTTTAACAACAGTAAATGTCAAGTTTTGCACATGGGTATCAAAAATAGAAAGACTGCCTATGTTTTATATAAAAATATAATTTTAATATATAAACAATAATTTAGAAAAAATAGTTAAAATTTTTTATGCTTGAGTCTATGTATTTAACCATGCCAAAAGGTCTTCAATATGTGCCAATGAATGTACAGGTGGAGAAAATATCTCATGCCACTCTTTGGCAAAAAATATTTAAAAGAGTTATATATTTACTAGTAATGAAAATGATATTATAATGTGTGTTGCCATACAAATCCTTGTTCAATATGTTTTTTTATATTTTCTTTGATTACGCCTATAATTTTATAAGTTTTACAAAATGTAAGTATTACTCAATTATTTCTCAAACACAACATCATACATACTGTCTAGTGTATCTGGAAATGAAAAAAGTCGTACATTAATAAAAAGAAGAAAACACGATTCATGAAATATATTGAAACTTTTTAACAATTAAATACAACACGTTATGTACTAAGTATATCTTAAAATACATACTACAAACGTTATCCATATATATAAATGCGCGCGCGCGCGAAACTCCACTCTACTCATAACTAATTCTCTAACTTCCCGTATATGTATGAAGAAGACATTTGACAAAGTTGTTCTTTATACCTGAATCTTCGTATTTCTGAGATGATGTTCGCTTGCATGATGTTCGCTCGCTTGACTTGCTTGATGAGCTTGATGTTCATATTTCTGAGAACAGAAGAAGAAATACGAACATCAAGCTGGATCACTCGTGCTTTGACCGGGCATGTAGATCATTCGAGCGTGAATTTGGAAGACTGCGAAAGCGTATTCAGTATGCCTGGCCAACGTGAAGAAGATCATTGAACACTGCGAAGATGACCCCCGGCACCAGTTAGTTATTAGTTATCCATTATTTATTGTTTGAGTTTGCCCGTCGAGTTGACGCTGGCTTGTTACCGCTCAACGTGTGAGTGAAGTATTCTATTGTATTTGTATTTATATGTGGTTCAAAATAAAACGGTCGTCCAACGGACCTTCCAGTCAGCAAAAGTTAAAGAAATTAACAATAGTAAATTAATTAAGTCCGTCAGCATCCCACGGGTGGTGGCCCGCACTGCGGGTCGGGCGGACTCATGGGCCGTGTGTCCGTCGGCGTCCTCTTGGGCTGGGCTGGCTTGCTGTCGTGGCGATCACGACTTAACACCTTGCTGTATACCCTGTATCTACCGGGTTGGCCAGCCGCAGCTTCGCTGTAAACAAATTGGTTATACCTGAATCTGGAAAAGTCAGCTATTTTTGTTCCGATGGAACGTATTTAAGGTGGGGTAAAACCCCTTTTTCGGTCTTCGTAGCGATGTACAGATTCGATCTACAGATCCAAAAGACATAGAGTGCTGAAATTTGGAACACAGATTCATCTTGGCAATAAGAAAGGATTTGTAATACATATATACATAATTCCGAGGAAAGGGAGTAAACAGATCGATCGTCTTTCACCACTCCTATTCAGCGATAATCAACCGACAAACTTTTTACCCTTCGTTCACCGCAAATTGGACTCTATCTCTTTATTCAATAGCATTGTGAACAATTTAAGAGTTTGGAAAAAGCTTTTTTTGTAAAGCATTCTGCTTTGAAGGAGAGTTGTTAACGATCCGTCTGTCAGACAGTTACACGCCTCTTATTGTGAAGCAAGTCGTCCTGCCTACTGCAAAGCACATTTTCTCTACTCCGGTTAGGACTTTCGTTACTGGCCGTTCAACTTTTCTATTACTGAGCCTATGTGAAAAGGTTAATTAGAATTTGAATGCCGTGCATTATATCATTGCGATCCCCCTTGGTTATCTCAATCGGCTAAGTACTCGTCGAAACTTCTCGAAGGTTCATCAAATGTTGTTCTTCAGCTGAAAGGGACACGGAAGGGAAACTACAAATGTACCTGGAACTTGACGGTACACTGTTAAAAAATATTACGAACTTGCACCAAAATGTGGTACCCATTTATCTGCAACCAACATTTGGTGCTTAGCTTCACCATTTTATAGTACTACTGCCGATATCATTTATTAGTGAAACGTTGCACCAAATCTCATAACATTGTATAAAACTCAAAATTCGAGTTTTCTTAGTATTTTATAAGTAGTAGTTTTGCAGCAAAGCTGGCAACACTCCGATCGCAATATGATAACTCGACACCAATCGGGCTCGAACTAGGAATCTTCTGATTCATAGCTGAATGCTTTTATCCCATGGGCCATAGAGGCCCATGTTTGTCGTTGTATTTCTTGGAGGTGCTTGTTGAAGTAGCGACAACGAAAATTTCGGTATTAATTAAATAGTTTGAAAAAATTATCAGTGAAACCTCCGCTTCTGTTTTTATAGCGCAGCTGGAAACCCTCCGATCGCAAGATTTTTAATTTTCTTTGTCAAGTTCACCGATCGGGCTTGATCTAGGAATCCTCTGATTCATAGTTGTTGTCTTGCTAGGAGAGGATTATCCAGCTTGTTGATGTACCGACATCAAAAATTTCAGTTGCAGTTAAAGAGGGTGAACCAATTATCGGTGAATCATCCATTTTTTTCCAATAAAATATTTTTAGTTCGACCTAGATTCCACCATAATATGGTGTAATTTGCTGCAGACCTCTGTTTCGCACTAATATATAGTACATCGTTAAACTTCAATTGTTAACGGTGCAGTGGAACTAGTTCACAAAGGCAGTTATAACTGCATTCCTTACTATCCAGTTACCTTGTGAACTGGTTATTTTATTCTCTTGAATTTTAAAGGGTCAAAGCATCCAGTCGAAATCGTAAAACGCAAAGGAAATAACGCAATGCTTCTTTTTTTTTACTTATATACAAGTGATCATTGGTCATGGGGTACAGGGCAACATTCTTGGGAAAAACTGTTCTATATAGATGCGGTTCAACTGGAATTACACACCACGTGTTTTTGTAATATGGGAAATATGAAAAAATCTAAACAATTAACTTCTGCAAAATTAAGAAACTGGAAAGCATATTTGGGGACAATAAAAGCATTGGTGGTGCCTAACAAATAAAGAAGAATCGACTAGAAGAGGAGTTGGGCCCTACAGTGTCATCCCTATCTAGATATATGTAATGTTGACATAATATTTGATAGATTCCGCTAGTACAACAGGGGAATGTACATTTATGTAAATGTTTTATACTGTGTTTTATTGTATTTTTGTACTTCACGGTATTTTATTGTATTTTATGGCATTTCATTGTATTTAATTGCTTTTACGGTATTTATTGTATTTGTATGCATATTGATGATTGTCGAAATGGGTGGGGCGGAATACAAAGGTAATACACTTATATTACTTCTTATAATTATGTTATTTGTTATAATTTGTTATTTTATGCATTTATGTTATGTTATCAATTTATGTTATTTCTTAAAAATATTGATGAATTTTTAAGTACATGTACAACTTCAATTTTTAAAGGATTTTTTAAAAGTAAAGTGCATATTTATTTCCTATACATACCTTCTGTAAGGGCTATTCCTGGTACGTCAGCTGGAAATGCAAAAATACATGCTTTAATAAAGTTGCATCATCACAACTACTTAGCTACATACTATTAAAATGCTACTTTTGATTAAACTAAATATTCTATGCTATGTACAGCTGCGGAAAAAGAGGTTTCAAATTTATATATATATATATATATATATATATATATATATATATATATATATATATATATATATATATATATATATATATATATATATATATATATATATATATATATATATATATATATATATATATATATATATATATATATATACCGTAATTCTGATTCCAATGCTACCAAAATATAACATAGTTGCTATTCATGATGTTTATATTAATATTATTATCATAATTTCAATTAAATGGGGAAAAAATACATAACAATAATAAAAGTTAGTGTATTGTTATTGTTTTGTGACAGAGAAGGAATACTAGAAGACAGACAAAACACTGTTGTATATATTTAAAATTTAGTTTCAAGCTAATATCAGAACTATATAAAAGGAGCATTTAAGTGGACACCTATGCAATAGCCTCACTCGAATAACCTATGACAGATTACATGAAGGTTTAGTCATTAATGTTGGAATCACGAGGTTACAGATGGTTTATATGTATTGGATTGTTCTATTACAGACTAGCAGGAGTGAGGAGAAAATGGTCGTTGATTTCCTACAACTTTGTGTTGTTTAGAAGTAGTACATATAACAATACCATCTCAAAATTATAGTTATTTCGAAATATATAAGTAAATGTTTGGAAAACCCTTTTAACTTTAAGAGTTATATAATTTCCATATTCACAATTAAAATTTGTTTTGTCTAATGGCTTGCAAAATATTCCAAATGATAAATTTTAAAGAAGATCCTAAAGTTAATGCGCGTTGTAATATAAAGATAGTCCCCTATGCAAATATTTTTCACATCAAGCTATAGAAAACTTTATTCCCTACAAAATGGTATTTTGTGCTTAGCCCTACCATGAATAGGGCCCTGTTGACTAGCAGTGGTTCCAATTTTTAGGAAGCAATGAATTAAAAAATAACATGCACTATTGCTGCATTTTGTATAAATATTTTTTAAATAAGATACAAAAAAGGTTTTTATTCGTAATATTTGGAATAAATTAATTCATATATCATATAAACGGTTAAATTATATATTTTGTATAATATAGGATTATATCTGAAAATGCTGGACACAAATCTGAATTGAATTTATTTTTAAGTATAAAAAAAAATTATTCCAGTAATTTCAAAACAAAATCCATATTTAATTAAAAATAACATACAAATTAAGCTACGCAGCTTAATTTGTAATATATATTTTATAAGACTACTAAACTACTACACTTACCCCTGCCACCGTTATTGCCGAGGATACCTGGAAATGCAAAAAGTATTGCATTTAAAAGTAGCATAACTAACAAAAATTCATTTCGATACTAGTTATCAAATAAATACAACACTTTTTAATTTTATATGCTAAGTATTGCATACGTATTCAATGCTTTAACTTTAAAACAATTATAATAAATCTTTATAAACTATGCATTTTCTAGAATATTAGTAAAACAATACTAGAATATTTTATATTCTGCTATGGATCTTTTGAATTAAATAAATATATAATTATAAATAAGATAAAAGCATATGTTGGTAATTTTGTTCCTTGGGTTTCTTATATTTTTAGGTATTTTAACGTTTTTTGTTAGATAATTATTAAATTCGTAATAACCGTTCAGTTGTGTTAAGAAAGGTTTTTTTTAAATTTAAAATAAGTAATCAGTACTTTTATACCTATTAGCAAAAAGTAAATAAGTACTTTTTTAAAGCGGAATATTTTTAGAAAACCTACAGAAATTGTCATAATAAAATCATTTAAAAAAGTGTAGTTCCCTTCGAGCATGAATGGACTGTTGTAGTTCAAAAATGACGCCATAATCGTGAAACCAAAATCGCAGACCGAATGGCCTCAGACACATGACTTATTTTTAAACTTTATTAATGAAACAACGTTCGCGATTGACTTGTGATTTGGAAATAATTGTAAATTTGTCAATTCATGAAGTACAGGATATTTTTATGAATGAACTAGAAAAATTTATGAATGGATGACGTATAAACCACGTGTCTGAGGCCATACATGTTGACCTCACTTTGATGTTAGTGAGATTATAACCTTAAGATTTCTCTACTATGAAGGTTTCATGTTCGAATGTAATTCCTAACAGAAGTATACAGATATTTCGTTAGGAAATTACTTCATTACTCATATCAGTATTTTTAGATTGTACATAGATAATACAAATAGATTAGTACACTAATACTACAATTTAAATTAGCTGATACTAGAAGAATAATAAATAAATATATTTTGAAGAACATTGAGTATAAGTCGGGGTAAATGAAGAGCACAGAACACCGCTAGGATTGGGCAACTGCGTTTCTTCTTAAATAAAGCAATGCAATTTATGTCTAAATCTACTGATAAATAGATAATTAAAAAACTCATTTTTGCTTTCTGTAGATTTAGCTTATACAACATTACAAGCATTTTTTTTCAACATTTCTTGTGTTGCTTGCTACTTTAAAAGAAAATGATTATTTGATCGATACTTTCATATATAATTTGTATTAATTTATAATTTAAAAAAATCAAATCTTACGTTGATAAACTGACAACACATATATGGTGTTTATAAAGCAATAGATCATGATCTATATTAATGGAGTAATACATATGAGCGGACGAACAAGACGTACCGCAGTGTATAAGGCATTTTTTTCTTCTAGTCATTAAATTTCGAACATATAAATCAGCAGTTCGTTAGATATGAAACATTAATTAAATAATCCAGAAAAAAGGAAAACCAACTTTAAACAAAATGCGCTAAAAAGTAAAAAAAAATTTAATTCTACGAATGAGATGAAAATTGAATTATTTTATACTTATTACAATTTTTTTAAATCGGCGCCAAAATGTGGGTATAATTTTTGTAAATTGGCAAAAAACTTCAAAAAGTTGTACTAAGTATAAAATTGATATTCAATAATTCAATTTTTCAGCTCATTCGTAGAATTAAAAATTATTTTTTACTTTTTAGCGCATTTTCCTTAAAGTCGGTTTTCTTTTTTTCTAAAAAGGTTATTTTATTTTTCCTTTTTTAGTTTTTAATTTAGCAGGGGGCTTCGACCCCTCTTATTACGCCAAAAAATTCAAGTAGGAACTTCTGCTCAACAATGCATATTGTAAAACAATCCCTATCAATGCTAATATATGCCGGTTAAATGAAATGTCATTTTTGTAAAACTTCTGTTAAACAATGAAAATATTATAAAATCGGATTAATTGTATAAAAAAACTCTTTTTATTTTGAACTGGTACTTTCTAAATTGAAATTAGGTCAATATCATATTTTCATTATTTCACATATTTTAATGTCAAATGTGAAACATACCTCCAAGTGCTAAAATCCCAAAATATAAAAAAAATTTAACATACATTATACATCAGTTATAAATACAAATGACATATTTTAACAACCTTGATAATAATTGAAATAATTCATCAATTTACCATAAACAGCACTTGTTTATGTGCAATCTCAGTCATACATATTTTGGAAATGGGTTAACATAAAACAATGTATGAAGTTCAAAAAATAAAAACTTGTTTTGTCCAAAATTTATGAAAAGAAGATTGTTACATCACTGATATCGCATCCGGATTTTCAATAAAAAATAAAAAAAAAATTGAGGTCATCACTCCGCCAAAAGTTTATTTATAATGTTAGATATAATACTAGTAAATTGCAATACCCTTTATGAAGCCGTTCTGTCAGAAGTCGTATTCACATAGCCATCGTGGTCAGTAAATTGTACTGGTAAGGTTTATTTTTGTTTAAAAAATGCTGTATTATTGCGAATTCAAAAGTTACCGCTAATCGAATTTTAGCTAATCGAATCGAATTGAATTTTAGTTTACTCCAGATAATCATTTGGAGTATACAAAATTCATTTTTAAATAAAATAAGATGTAATTACTAAAATGTTAACTGAATATCATAAAACCATAAAGATTATGCTAGTATGTCAAGTTTCAAATTTCATACGCCAATCATAAAGGACTTGCAAATAAATTACACTATATGATTATACCAGGAAAACGTAGTGAGTTGTATAACTACGTGTAATATTACATTCACATTATTTACTGTTTTTAGAAATAATTATTTATAAACGTATTCAGCTATACAGTATTTAAATCTATAAAAAATTTCTGACTTTGTATTCCCAATGCGTATATTAATGTGTTATTGCCATTGAAAATTTTATCTTTAATGACTTTTACTCTGTTGTGGATAATTTTAATAAAAATCGCAAAAAAAATCTACAAGAAAGCCTTGCCGTTGTATTCATATAATTGAAATAAATATAATCTTGATATACAGAAAATCTATAGAAAATCAAACAAAGTATAACTATATAGAATTATAATGTAAATAATATCTTCCAGATTGGTACAGTTAGTTATATTTGATATGTTTTAAAACACGTATGTTTAGTTAAAAAGGAAATATTATAAACTTAACTTCTTTATGCAAACGTTTTATTAATAATATGAGTTTACAACGTGAATTCCGAAGCATATCTAATCTAATACTATTAAACGAGCAATGTCACTATATTTGTTTGTTCGTTTGTTCGTTTGTTCGTTTGTTTGTTTGCACAATCTCCAAATCCGCTCTAACGATTTTCACAAAAATTGATGTATTAGCAATTTTCGGGGTAAAAATTCGATTGGGATAGGTTTCATCTTCGAAAAATTTCATTTAGAGGGTGAAATAAGTAGATTAAAAGTTCCATTTAACGCTTTCCATTGCAAATTATTCATCGCGTATGAGTTAATAGGTTATATGCCAATAGCAGTTAAATGTTATTTAATTCTTCATATGTTATTTTAATTTAAAACGTGCAAAATATTGTGATGATGTATTTTCATTATAGTTTTTATTTTAAAATAAAGTATTTTTTTCTCATAAATAAACGAAGGAAACATCAGTAAATTAAAATTAAAATTGAAAAAACGTTTGCGTTTTTAAATAAACAAAATGCACATTCTAATCACGTGACAATTTCGTCTACTAAATGCTATAAATTTTCTAATAAATATTTAAAAAGAACTTGAACAAAATCGTTTGCATTTAAAATAATCAAAGTTTAAACAAATTTAATCCTGCGATTTTTTACTGTTTCTGCACGTGACGTCATAAGAGGAATTCACAAGAGAAAATTTTAAAATTCCATATAAAAAAATATCGTTTGGATAAACAAGTAGATTTTTTTATTCCATGTGAAATGGATTATGTATTTCCGTAAATAGAATATGGAATTTTCAAAACAAAAATTAGAAGCAATTGCGTTTGTTTTGTTAAGTATTTATATTCCAATGAAATCAATTGAATAAGTTTTTATTAAATTAATGTTACATGTTGTTTATAAAATATATATTTATTTACATTTAAAATTTAACTTTGTTATAAATTTTTATTTGATAAGTTTTAATTTAGCAATTGTTAATAAATATTTTTTTTAGAATTTATATGCTAATGGATATAAATAAAAGAAGTTTTATTAAATTAATTTTAAGCAATATTTATAAAGGTAAAAATATAATTTTATACATTTAATAAACTATTTTCTTCTATTATTTATAGCTTTTATTTTACCAATTGTTCATAAATACACTTATTTCTGATAGTATTAAACAAGAAATAAAGAAAAATTCTGAGTTTTCCAGTTTTCAAGATATGTTTTGGAAATTGTGAAAAAAGGAAGTGTTTCCAAAAGTTAACATTTGTTTACCATGGACACTTTGCGCTGCTTTGTGTGGAAATTACATGACGCCATTTCAAGATATAAGTGACTTCACGCGCATTTTTTATTGGTTGATGGTAACCACATGGTTTGTTATTCACCAATCACAAAGGCTAATCGACCATGCGTTTTTGTTATTCCGTCAAAATTTTAATCTCGGGACCATGTCATGCATAGTGTCTATAAAAATGGTTTAGTATTTATTAATTCCAATTTCTAATGAGAAAATAATTAATGAAAACGTTAAATTGTTTTAATTGATATTTTTTTCTCTGTATAACTGATACCAGCAAATTTGTCATATAAAGTTCTTAATGTAAAAGCAACATTTCTATGATATTTTGTACAATTTAATAATGAACTGTTTCTCGAATTACGTAAGTAAGTTTAGTTTAGAGAGTGATTGAAAATGAGTAATGAGATTTTACAATAGAACAACGGAAAAGGAGTTTAAATTTTTCATTAACAAACTTAAAATTATTTGTAAATAGAAATTTCACATCATTTACTATAAACGTGTTTTAAATTTATTTACTTTGTTATTTCAAATAAGTTTCTTCTTTATTTAAAGGTTTGTCCGAAATAACCTTGCACCTGCCTAATTAAATATGAAATTATTGTCGGTATTAAATTGCATTAGATAGTAATAACAAAATACTGAATAATGTTCTCGTATTACGTTAATATGTTTAGTTTCAAGCAGATAATTAAATGAGTAAAGAGACTTTATACAATATAACAACGGAAATAGAGTTTTTAATTAAAACGTACATAGTAATTTAAACGCTTGAAAAAAAAAGTTTTCACATACAAACAGAGAAATTAATTTCAGCAAACTTAAAACTCTTTTTAAAAATAAATTTTACATTTACCGTAAATGTGTTTTTAATTATTTTTATCATGTTACTTTAAATAAGTATTTTGTTAATAAAAGTGTGTTCAAAGTAACTATATTGTTTTCAAGACCCAGACTGCAAGCTACCAACTCATATTTTATATTCTGTAACCTTTTCTTAGGAACAAAATTATGAACTATTCCTAACAACTGTCGCAAATTTCAACACGTGTCATTTTCAAACATTAGGCTAAATAAAATAATATATGTGTATTGAAAAGCCGAGAACGGCAGCTTTATCATTAAAAAAATCTGTTTAACAGAAAAAAATAGATTAATATTAGTTTATTCGTAACTACTATTATAAATGTAGTACTACTACTATTATAATAAAAACTCTTATATTTAGATTATAGAAAAAGTTTAATTTTATAGAAGGTTGATTTTCGATGCCGTTATAATGAAATATACCGGCATCGGTATTGGTTCAAATTATATTATTTTACACTGAATTAAATATAAAACATTTTCGATCATTTTCGTCACTACGATTAATTCCGAATCACACATAAAATTATTCGAAATAAGTAAATATCTTTATTATTGATTACACGTTTAATAAGAATATAAAACATTGTTCGTTCCTGATTATTTGTGTATGCAGTTTGAAGACAAGAAAAAATACCGAAATAATTTTGCAGTAGCAAAAAATAATTTGATCTCCATTATCCTAATCTTCTTAATAACAAAGCTACTTTGCATAGTATTTAAAAGTCCATTCAGTTACTCAAGAGTTAGACTGAAGCAAACATCATTTCAAAAGGTTACTAAAATACTGAACAACAAGAATGTTGTCCCGTTTTATCATGCAAATGAAATGTTTGTACTACAATTGTGCGAACGGTTGTATTAGTCGCTCGGAATCGCTAATAATATTAATTTAAGTCACTTTTGCAGAATTTATACGGTATCGTTTCAACCTTGACGCGTTTAACCAGTTTTATGAGCATATTTCTAAGAACTTAAGGATATGTCGATAAAAATACGTTAGACGATAAAAAAATATCACGAAACGTCTAACCGCTGATATGGACATTTCAAAGCATTTGCATTTAATTCGATTCATTAAAACTATTATTAAGTAAAAAATATGAAAGCGAGCTGGGCTCGGTCCCCTGGTATCTAATACTATTAAACGAGCAATGTCACTATGTTTGTTCGTTTGTTTGTTTGCACAATCTCCAAATCCCCTCTAACGATTTTCACGAAAATTGATGTATTACCAATTTTCGGGGTAAAAATTCGATTGGGATAGGTTTCATCTTCGAAAAATTTCATTTAGAGGGTGAAATAAGTAGATTAAAAGTTTGATTGTATTCTTTCCAATGCAAATTATTCATCGCGTATGAGTTAATTGATTATGTGGCAATAGCAGTTAAATGTTATTTAATTCGTCATATGTTATTTTAATTTAAAATGTGTAAAATATTTTGATGATATATTTTCATTATAGTTTTTATTCTAAAATAAAGTATTTTTTTTCTCATAAATAAACGATCAGTAAATTAAATATCAGTAAATTAAAATTAAAATTTAAAAATCGTTTTCGTTTTTAAATAAACAAAATACACATTCTAACCACGTGACTATTTCGTCTACTAAATGCTATAAGTTTTCTAATAAATATTTAAAAAGAACTTGGACAAAATCGTTTGCATTTAAAATAATCAAAGTTTGAACCATTTTAATCCTGCGATTTTTTATTGTTTTTTGCACGTGACGTCATAAGTGGTATTCACTACAGAAAGTTTTTTTTAAAATTCCATATAAAAAAATTTCGTTTTGAAAAACAAGTAGATTTTTTTATTAAATGTAAAATGGATTATGTATTTCTGTAAATAGAACATGGAATTTTCAAAACAAAAATTAGAAGCAATTTCGTTTGTTTTGTTAAGTATTTATATTCCAATGAAATCAATTGAATAAAGTTTTATTAAATTAATGTTACGTCAAGGATAGTGGAGACTATATATAAAAGGTGTGCTGGTACTCGCTCTTGCTGATGGAGGGCGGGGAAAAGGATTCTTTTGACGTCATAGTGACGCCTTCCTCCGCCTTCCACTGTCTGTGGGCGTGTCTAATGCTATACCTAAGTAGCAATGCTTGAAACATACAGCCAATGAGAATGATCAAAAACTCATAGTAAGGCGGAGCTAAAATGACGTCAAAAGAATTCTTTCCTTGCCCCTTTCAAAAAGCGAAACACGAGCACACCTTATATATATATATATGGTCTTCACTATCCTTGATGTTACGTGTTGTTTATAAAATATACATTCATTTACATTTAAAATTAAACTTTGTTATACATTTTTATTTCATAAGTTTTATTTTAGCTATTGTTTATAAATATTTATTTTAGAATTTATATGCTAATGGAATTAATTAAAAGAAGTTTTATTAAATTAATTTTTAGCAATATTTAAAAGGGTAAAAATATAATTTTATACATTTAAAAAACTATTTTGTTCTATTATTTATAGCTTTTATTTTACCAATTGTTCATAAATACACTTATTTCTCATAGTATTGAACAAGAAACAGAGAAAAATTCCGAGTTTTCCAGTTTTCAAGATATGTTTTGAAAATTGTGAAAAAAAGAAGTGTTTCCAAAAATTCTCATTTTTTTTACCATGGACACTTTGCACTGGTTTGTGTGGAAATTACATGACGTCATTTCAAGGTATAAGTGATTTCACGCGCATTTTTATTGGTTGATGGTAACCACGTGGTTTGTTATGCACCAATCACAGAGGCTAATCAACCATGCGTTTTTGTTATTCCGTCAAAATTTTAATCTCGAGACCATGTCACGCATAGTGTCTGTAAAAATGGTGCACCAATCACAGAGGCTAATCAACCATGCGTTTTTTGTTTTTCCGTCAAAATTTTAATCTCGAGGCCATGTCACGCATAGTGTCTGTAAAAATGGTTTGGTATTAAGTCCACATTCTAATGAGTAAATAATTAATAAAAACGTTTCAAATTATATTTTTTTTCTGGAAAAATGATACCAGTAAATTTGTCATAAAAAGTTCTGAATGTAAAAGCAACATTCATATGACATTTTGTACAATTTAAAAATGAACTGTTTCTCGAATTACGTAAGTAAGTTTAGTTTAGAGAGGGATAGAAAATGAGTAATGAGCTTTTACAATAGAACAACGGCAAAGGAGTTTAAAATTTTCATTAAAATTTTTTAAATTATTTGTAAATATAAATTTTACATCATTTACTATAAACGTGTTTTGAAATTTATTTATTTTGTTACTTCAAATAAGTTTCTTCTTTAATTAAAGGTTTGTCCGAAATAACCTTGCACATGCTTAATTAAATATGAAATTATTGTCGATATTAAATTGCATTAGAAAGTAATAACAAAATACTGAATAATGTTCTCGTATTACGTGGATATGTTTAGTTTCAAGCAGATAATTATATGAGTAACTAGACTTTATACAATATAACAAAGGGAAAAGAGTTTCTAATTGAAACGCACATAGTAATTTAAACGCTTGAAAAAAAAATTTCACATACACACAGGGAAATTAATTTCAGTAAATTTAAAAACCCTTTTTAAAAATAAATTTTACATTTACCGTAAATGTGTTTTTAATTATTTTTATCATGTTACTTCAAATAAGTATTTTGTTAATAGAAATTTATTCAAAGTAACGATATTTTTATCAAGACCCAGACTGCAAGCTACCTACTCATATTTTATATTCTGTATGTAACCTTTTCTTAGGAACAAAATTATGAAATATTCCTAACAACTGTCGCAAAATTCAACATGTGTGATTTTCAAACATTAGGCTAAATAAAAAAATATATGTGTATTGAAATGCCGAGAACGGCAGTCCTCATCATTAAAAACAATATGTTTTTTAAAAAAATAGATTAATATTAGTTTAATCGTAACTACTATTATATAATAAAAATTCTTATATTTAGATTATAGAAAATGTTTAATTTTAAAGACGGTTGATTTTCAAAGCCGTTATAATGAATAGCCACTTGATTCAAATTATATTATTTTCCACTGAATTAAATATAAAACTTTGTTTTCGTCACTACGATTATAGCCTAATTACACATAAAATTATTCGAAATAAATAAAAATATTCATTATTAATTAAACGTTTAATAAGAATATAAAACGTTGTTCGTTCCTTATTATTTGTGTATGCTGGTTGAAGAAAAAAAATTGCCGAAATAATTTTGCAGTAGCAAAAAATAATTTGATCTCCATTATCATAATCTTCTTAACAGTTGGCAAGTAATCTTGGCAACTGTCGGATGTGTGAATGTGGATGTGTTGGAATGTCGGATGTGTGTTACGCACTATCAGTAGTAACTTAGTATATTAAAGGTTCCGTTACCGATTTGATTATTTATTTTAATTTGAGAAATTAAACATGATTAAAATTTAATTATGATTTTAAAATTTAATATTTATGAAATTTTATAATTATAAAATGTTATAATTATGATATTTCATAATTATGAAATATCATAATTATAAAATTTAATAATTATAAAATTTAATAATTATAAAATTTTATAATTATAAAATTTAATAATTATAAAATTTAATAATTATGAAATTTAATAATTATAAAATTTAATAATTATAAAATATAATAATTATAAAATTTAATAATTATAAAATTTAATAATTATAAAATATAATAATTATAAAATTTAATAATTATAAAATATAATAATTATAAAATATAATAATTATAAAATTTAATACTTATAAAATTTAATACTTATAAAATTTAATAATTATAAAATTCAATAATTATAAAATTTAATAATTATAAAATTTAATAATTATAAATTTAATAATTATAAATTTAATAATTATAAATTTAATAATTATAAAATGTAATAATTATAAAATGTAATTAGGATTTTTCAAACACATTATTTCGTCCACCCCCCTCCCTCCCTCTCTTTTCAGTCTCACACTAAATGAAACTTTAGATGTGTTTTTTGATCTTGACAGTGATTCTGAGTCAGATATTAGCCATGACCAAAGCGAATAAAATCTGAAAGTAAAAGACTTAAAAATCCGAAGAAAAAGGCGAAGCTGGAACAAAAATGAGCAATTCGTTGGGAGTAAAATTCCTGAATTTACTACCGTGTATAAACCAACTACCGTGTATTTGTGTCACACAATTTGTTAAATCCCCATTTCAAAGTCTGTAGTGAAAAATGCTTCCCAGCAACAAAGATATGACAGACGGGCTTTATACAAGTCAGACCAATAGTTTGGAATATGCAAAAATTGTGTTGGGAGGTCAGTTTACAGATGCCTGAAATGTCTACATATCGAGTGTTACAATACTTATCATTTCGCTGCATAGTCTAAAAAATAATGCAGCAAATGTTTGGACTATAAGCGTGAGACTCGTTCTCAAAAAATGGGATTGCTTTGTATAATAGTTGTTAAATATGAATATTGAATTGATTGGATAAACTGTTCATTTGAATTTCTTGCTTGAATTCTTAAAGTAATAATTTTGGGGAAATAAAAAGGCACTGAAATAGGTGTCCGAAGAAAGTGGCTCTGTGCATCCACAACTGGTCAATATTCCTTCATATTGTTTGATTTACTATGTTATATAAATGTGTCATTGTTCTTTTTAAGAGTTACTTGTGTCATTATATATTTGTGTAGAATTTATACTACTTTTACATTTATGTGCACACTACAGACGATTAGTCGAAATCTTGCCAGTTAAAAAAATCCTAAAAATAATTTTCTAAAAATCCGAAATATTCAATGTGTATTTTAATTGATCTAAATAAACGAGATATAGGATTAAAAGTAATTTTTTAAACTATTTCAAAGTCTTAAACTATTTCAAAGTCTTAACACCTCTTAAATAAGAGGTGTTAAAACAATATAATGCGGGAATTACAGAGCATTAATAAAATTTTCTTACCTGATGCCACGAAGGCAACGAAAAGGAAAACAGCTAAAAGGACATTCATTGCTCTCATCTTGGCTTTTGAATGGGTCGAACTGTACTGTGAAAATATTTTGAAAGACGCACTATTTATAACACGAATCAATTATTTTCTACAAATAAAATTGCTTCGAATAAATATTTTATGTAACTATATATATATATTTACGACTGTCAGACGGAAATTTTATAGGATTGTGCATTTCGAAACTAATTTTATCTGAAGTTGACGAAACTAAATGCGATATAAAAAGGTATGCATAGAGCAGGTGTTTCAGATTTGAAGTTGATATGAAATATTACTATCACCCTATATGTATCCTCGTCAGAAATATCGATCATTTTTTTATTATTACCTCAAATAAAGGTTGTTTATCTAGTAATCTAATGTGTTGCCTTTGTATAACGACGTTATGTTTAATACCGTCATATAAAATTTTATATGGGAAACTGGATTTATTTGGTAGAGGTCTTTGACAAAGTATACGGGAAGTGTTATGAGAAATGAGCCATAAAATGACTACTTTATTACTTACTTGTACAAAAATACTACTAAATTACTTGTACAATATCTTCAGAAGGACATACGTATACTGATGTAACCATAGTTGCTCCTTTTTTGAAGTATTTTGTGATTGCAACTATATATCTGCTGTACTACATATGTGGAAATTTTATCTTCAAATTAAAAATGCACTAGCAACGACTTGTTGTTTAGAGTTTAAGTTAAATTAATTAAGGTGTACGTACACACTAATAAATGAGGCAATCGACCGAAACATGCAATGTCTTGCTCAATAATATTTCCTAATTCATTACCTTTCTGATGATACCAATACTGCATAAATATTCCAATATATATATTAATTGTAAAGTGGTATTCTAGAGCCCTACTTTCAATGGAAATATGTTTTGTAATATTTAAACTCAATTTTTGAAAAAATGTATTTTTATCATTTGTCGCTTCATTACAAACATAATATCTCATCTTACTAAAAAAAATTTATTTTATTATAATTAATTCAATTTTTAATATTTTATTATTTTTGTTTTCATATTCTATCATTTCTCGGACATATTTTTCTATTTTATTTAATAGTTTGATAGCTGTCTTGTACAACAAATAATATTAAACCTTTTACTAATGTCAATTGGTGTGCATACTAATGAAATTACTCGCATCATTCTTAATATTATAGACATCCGAAAAGTTTATAGCATTAAAAAAATTTAAATAATTTTTATTTAAAAAAAAAATCGTATGTTTTTTTTTCATATTTTCCACTTTAAAATTATATAAAAAATTCATGTTTAACATAACATCTTAAAGCTAATATAAAGTTTAATTGGAAATGAATTTTCTTAAAAAGCATAAGGTAAATTGAGATAACAGGTTTACAATTCGTCAAAAATTTAGTTGCAAAGCATATTCCCATTGCAAGTAAGACTTTAGAAAAACACTTTGTAAATAATAATTATTTTGGAATATTCATACAATATTGGTATCATCAGAAAGGTAATGAATTGGGAAATATTACCAAGAAATACATTGTAAGGTTTGGTGGGTTACCGCATTTTTTATTGTGTACGTACACCTTAATTAATTTACGTAACCTAACTTAAACTTTAATCAAGAAGTCGTTGCTAGTGAATTTTTAAATTGAAGATAGTACGTTCTACAGATATATTACAGCAGATATATAGTTGCAATCACAAAAGACTTAAAAAAAGGACCAATTATGTGTATATCAGTATACGAATCTCCTTCTGAAGATATTGTACAAGTAATACATGATTTATAAATAATTATCCAATCAAATAAACACATCCCAATAATTATAAGTGGTGATTTTAACGCTCACAATACAAAATGGGTAATGTAAGAGAATTAATGTCAAATGCCGATCGTTAGATGAATTCATATATTCAAATTATTTATTTATATGGAATATGTAGAATACTCCGCCCTACAGGCACTACAGGAGTGAAATAGACTCACTCAACACTGAGCACATTAAACTTAACAAACAATATTACAGGTTGGAAAGTCTTAGAAAATGAAAGAAATTGAGAATAAGTACATATATTTTAAACTCCCAGCAAACAATGTTCTACACGCCCAGTGATAGCCCAATACTGGTTTGCCGGTTACTGTACTGGTAGGGGCCCAATACAGGTTGGCCGTAATGGCGGCGTAACAAACGTGTCCGCCCACGCCAGTATTGGCCCGTAATTACGGGCCAACATTGGGCCAATACTGACATGCCGTAAGTCTCGGATTTCACTGCGTTGGGCCAATAATATGCCAATACTGTGAAAAAGGATGTTTGGGGTTACAGTACTAGCCCAGCAATTCGTCAGTATAGATTTTTTGAAAATTCCGCCTTACAATACTGGCCTAGAATTGGGCCACTATAGAAATCCCTGAACATTACGTCGGCCAGCATTGGCCCAGTATATTACCAATAAAGGTTTAATATATAATTCCAGCTCTACTGCACTGACCTAATATTCTGCCAATGCAGCTTATATGGCTTATTTAGCCCTACTGCATTGTCCGAATACTGTACCAGTGCAATTTATACTTGAACATTACGTCGGCCAGCATTGGCCCAGTATATTACCAATAAAGGTTTAATATATAATTCCAGCTCTACTGCACTGACCTAATATTCTGCCAATGCAGCTTATATGGCTTATTTAGCCCTACTGCATTGTCCGAATACTGTACCAGTGCAATTTATACTGAGCTTATAAAATATACATTACCATTAAATTTTACTTGTTTTTCACTGCAATTTTTCCTTAGGGAAATTGATGCTCAATTTTTTTTTTCAATTATTGCAAACAACAATATATTTATCGACATTACAGGCTCCAATCTAAAACTACATATTATATATATATATATATATATATATATAAACTGCAACATATTAACTTTTTAATCTAGCAATGAAACTAAGTGTACATTTTTTTTTAAACCAATGAATAGAAATAGCAAAATATATACTTTAATGATATTTTTATTAAACACAACTATGAATTTTCTTGAGCAGAATATTTCAACCGAGTGCAGACACACTATTTCAACTTCTCTGTTCTGGATAGCCACTCCCTATCTGTATTTGCATGAGCAATGACTTATTCTGACCAATAGGAACTAAAAAGGAACAACAATGTCACATAAAATAATATATTTTAAATTAATAAAAGTTTGAATATGTATAAATATCATTTATAAAATAGACCGATTTCAAATGCCTTATTATTTAAATTTGTTAATTAAAACTAAACGGTCTATTTACATAATGAGTCATTTTTGTTATACACTTTTGTTTGAAGGTATTTTGTTATTTTTTTGTTCAATTCTTAAAAACAAGTAATGCAAAATAAACAAAATCGTTAATTAAACAATAACAAAATATTGAAAAATGTGAATAAAAAAAAGCATAATCAAAGGTTTGGTTTATTTCTAATACTTTCAGAACATTTTTATAATACAAGGGAAAAAATAATAAAGTTAAGCAATTTTTTTTTTAAGATTGGTAAATTATGATACAAAAACAGTAATTGTTCTTAATTTTATTTCGTTAGGATTAGGTTGATGTGACTAATATTATAATTTAGCTTACTTGCTTTCATTAATATTAATTATTCTTATTAGTAATGAGAATATTCTCAAACAATAAATAATTTCAACTATTGCATTTTTAAAAAATTCTATATTTTATTATGAATCTGTGAGGAAGAGTGTGGGATATTTGCCATATAATAACCCATTTAAATAGGTCAAATGAAATTAAAAGTTTAAATTTTAGATATATTATTTGGCCTTGGGAACTGAATATTCAGTTGCATTTATATTCAAATATTCAGTTTTCAGCAAAAATTGGTATTATCTAGTAAGATTTCAGTTTCATGATTTGACAAATACAATGGGACATGCACTACAAAAGCCAATGAAAATCCAATGTAGTACAGTTAATATACTAAAATAAAATATAAATATCACTTTCTGCCTTAACTATTAAGAATTGTATATTAATAAACCACCTGTGAATGAATAAGTAAATTTTACTACTTATATACAATATATATAGTGCCTAATTTTATAAATTAGCAAATTTGTTGATACAATTATCTAGTTAAGACAGAAAGTCTTATTTCTATTATAACTTAACCTTTACTATATAGTCAGATCCGTTGTCTAAATAAAAGTATATTTATATTATTAAAGTTTTGAAATATAAACACAAGATAGACTTGAACTTGGTAATCATGCTGTCTTGTAATCTACAATTAAATGCTCTACTAATAAAAAAAAAGGGTATAAATTTGCTTAATAGCTTGTACGTCTCATTGTCTCATCGTCATCATCTTGTGTATTAAGAGATATATTTAAGATACAATTCAGAGACAAGACACTTCACGTCAAGATGAGAGTGATGATTTATTAGAACTCGCTACACAGTATAAAAAACAGGTGTCACAGCTTATTGATTAGTGTTGCCATTCTTAACTAAGTATATCTAAATCTAAACTAAATACAATGGTGGTGATGATGATGATGGTTGGTGCGATGATATTACATTCCTCCCCGCTAAGGTTTGGAGCATGGATCGAACCGAACAATCGGCCTGATTATTCTCGTAGACCGCCGCAGTTGTTGGACTGGAGTTGTGCTTGGTGTGTCTTCTGATAAAGGGGTAGGTTGAGGTTGCATCACAGGACTGATGTTTAAGTTCGGTGCGATTTTATTAAGTTGATCCATTATACTTTTATTTAATAAAAAATCATCATAGTTAGCTATGGACTTGGTTGCATCACGTACATTCGACATTCTAATTTGGTTCTGATGTCGTCGTACTATTTTATTTTGATCATCTTGAATTGCATACATCATTCTTCCTATTGTGCTTTTTATTGTTCCTTTGAGCCATGGGTCTCCACGAATGCCGTAATTCTTGGATAGAACTTTATCATTTTGGTTAAACTTATGTTTACGATTGCTATCAACGTGATGATGTTCTTGCGGCATCATTAAGGACAGTTGCGTCCGTGGTTGTTTTCCGTGGAGCAGTTCAGAAGGTGATTTACCCGAGATCGGGTTTGGCGTTGTGCGATACGCAAACAGCAATTCATCTAGTGCTCGGAGTGAATTGGTTTCCCCTCCGCTACAAATTTTATTCATGGCATTTTTGAACGTTCGCACAAACCGCTCAGCCTCGCCATTTGATGCTGGATGAAAAGGCGCTGATGTTAAATGTTCGATGCCATGAGACTGACAAAATTCTTGAAATTGTTGAGAAGTAAATTGGGTCCCGTTGTCGGAAACTAGGGTCTCTGGTAAGCCTTCATGACAAAAAACTTTACTTAACATTTTGATTGTATTATCCGTCGTAATCGAACTCATTTGACAAATGTACGGATATTTTGAATAAGCGTCCACTACTAATAACCAAGTTTTCTTCATAAACGGTCCTGCAAAATCAATATGGACTCGTTCCCATGGTATTTCTGTAGTGGGCCACGGTTGATATTCTTGTCGTGGACTGGCTTGGTTTATGCTACAAGCTTCGCAGTTCTTTGCGGATTCTTCAATATTAGCATTTATACCTGGCCAGAAACAATGTCGACGAGCCAACTGTTTCATTCTTACAATTCCAAAATGTCCACCATGCAATAACTGTAGCACTTTCTTCCGCAGCATGAATGGTACAATGACACGCGCATAATCGCAATGCCAAAGTAAAACGCCGTCCCTTACTGATAAATTGAATCTTTTTTCAAAGTAAGGTCGTATTTCATAATTTTTGTGAGATAACCTTTCAGGCCATCCATTTTTTACGTAGTCGCATACTCGTTTCAAATTCGGATCTCGTGCTGTCAGGTTTTTCAATTTCTCAGCATTAATTGGAAAATCCAATAATGCGTCTTCTTCTGCGACTAAATGGAAACACGCCTCTTCAGACCTATTGAATTGATAGTCAGGCCCCTGCGGAAGTCGAGAGAGAGCATCCGCATTTGCGTGTTTCTCTGTAGAACGATATTTGATCACAAAGTGATATGACATTAGGATTATAGCCCAACGTTGAATACGCTGAATAGAAATTACTGGAAGTTTTCGATCTGGAGAAAAAATTCCGAGAAGTGGTTTGTGATCAGTTTGTAGTTCGAAAGGACGAGTTAATCCGTAAAGATATTGATGAAACTTCTTCACTCCAAAAATTATAGATAGTGCCTCTTTTTCAATTTGACTATAATTTTTCTCTGCATCTGTCATTGTCTTGGATGCAAAGGCGATAGGTTTCTCGGATCCGTCAGGAAAACGATGTGACAGTACTGCACCAATACCATATGAAGAAGCGTCTGTTGCTAATATAATTGGCAGTTTGGTGTTAAAATGTACTAATTTTGCAGTTTCTGCAATAGATAGTTTGAGAGCTTGAAAAGCATCTTCTTGGGGTTTCGACCAATTAAAAGATACATTATTTTTTCGAAGCTATTTGTTATAGTAATTAACTTTTCCCAAAAAAAATTGCAACTGACCTAAATTTTCTGGCCTTGGCAGTTGTTTTACTGCGTTAATACCAGAATATGATGGTCTAATACCTGTAGATGAAATGACACTACCTAAATATTCAACTTCAGATTTAAAAAATTCACACTTGGTACGATTACAGCGAAGTCCGTGATAGTCTAGCCTTCGAAATAGCTGTTCAAGTGTTGCAAAATGCTGACTGTCTGATGTTCCTGTGACAATTACATCATCTAGGTAGTTTGCACAATGATCTAATCCGGCTATAACTTGTTCAATACAACGTTGAAAAATAGCTGGTGCGCTTGCAATGCCGAAAGCCATGCGCTGATACTGGAAAAGACCGTATGGAGTATTGATAACTGCAATTCTTTTAGATTCTTCATCTAGCTCCAGTTGTAAATACGCATCAGATAAATCTATTTTCGTAAATTTTTCCCCATTTTGTAATTGGTGGAAAAGTTCCTCCGGTCGTGGTAGTGGATATTGTTCGATATCTAATTGAGGATTTATAGTGACTTTGAAATCTCCGCAGATTCGAACCTTGCCTTTTTGCTTAGGTACCACAACTATTGGCGCTGCCCAGTCGCTTATTTGTACGGGTTTCAAAATTCCATCGGTGACTAACCTGTCAATTTCTTCTTTAACTGTATCTTTCTGAGCGAACGGAACCGGTCTAGGTTTAAAAACTTCGGTGTTGCACCTGCTCGTAAATAAAGATGAGCTTTGAAACTTTTGCATGCTCCCATACTTTTTGAAAATATATTCGGGAACAGATTACACAAGTTTTCTACTTTAACTTCGTGTTCTTTAACTTCTTCACTTTTCACAGATTTGATCATATGTGTTATCTCAGGAGGGAAGTCGCTGTTATCTTGAGAAATTTTCAAGCCAAATGCGTTGAACCACGTTGCTCCGAATAAATTGGCCCCCGTAGAAGTGTCAGCTACAAGTAACCGAAGAAATCTCTTTTTATTTCCCAGTTGCACCTCTACAGTGGTCCAACCCTTTAGAAGAATTTGGGTTGATCCATAACTCTTTAGTTGAGCCCTAGGTGGTTTAAGCGGTGGAGATCCTATATGCTTATACCCCTCCATACCCACAATAGTGCATGTAGCTCCAGTATCCAATATGAACTTCATTTCCTTGTTGTTTACTGTAATGTTGATAAGGAACCGGTTCTTTTGATTTTCGATGCCCTTAATTTCATTGACGTTTTCAGGTTCTATTGCATTTGCACTCAAATTGGATCTGTGGCTGCTACGATCGTGACTGCGATTCCTAAATCTTTGAAAATTAGTGGTTTTCTTTTCACAAACAGAAGACAAGTGTCCCCTCTTTTTACAGGATCTGCAAGTGTCCTTGAGATGATGACAGTCTGATCTGGGATGATTAATATAGCAATATGGGCAGGATCTTAAACGGTTTGAAGTATCTTTTGAATCATTTGGGTTTTGACGATTGTGCGACTTTGACCTGAACCTTGTATTTCTGTATGTCGGATGCATCACATGAACTTGAGAGTCAGCAGTATTCTTTCCACCTAAAGCGTTGTTGGCCGCATTGGTAGATTCATACAACGTTGCTATTGTCAACAGTTTCTCAAGCGTTGGATTATCCTCTGCTAACGCAGCTTTCCGGATAGAATCATTTGGTGAATGGCGCAGTAACATATCTCTTATGTTCTCATCCCCTAGTGACTGTTCACATCCTTCTTTAGGACACACAAAGTTACAATCAGTAGCTATGCCTCGTAACTCAGCAACCCACTCGGCGTATGTTTGAGTGGAGGTTTTCATACACTCCCAGAATTTATGACGAGCAATTATCAAATGCGTGCTGTGTTTAAAATGAGCTGACAGTTTATCAGTCAATTCGTATAGAATACTTCCAATCCAGGATAAGAAATAGGAACACTTTAATTTATCATCTAATAAATTATGTGCATCAAAATGATGATTTAAACGCTTTAAATACATCTCCCAGTTGTCATTTGGTTCGAATTCACGTATTGAAGGAATGTTTACAGCACCTGTTGACGTATTTCCACTTGTGCCAGGTTCTGAATGAATCTTCAAAATGGTCTCGAACATTTTCTGTTGTTCCGCACGGAATTGTTCCTCTCGTAAAGTTTGTGGTGTCCGTAGCTGTTCATCCCGTAAAGCGTGTTGTGTCCGTAATTGTTCATCTCTTTCAAGCAACTTCTCGAATAATAGCGTGATAGCTTCCATTGCGTATGGTCAGTCAACGTCGGCTTCGGAGAAATTCTAAAGTAGGCTAAGTCGGTTAGTTCACAGACACTGTTTATGCAAAATGGATATCTTCCGCGTTTTTTCGAAATCCCATCCTCGTCGCCAAAACTCTTGTGTATTAAGAGATATATTTAAGATACAATTCAGAGACAAGACACTTCACGTCAAGATGAGAGTTATGATTTATTAGAACTCGCTACACAGTATGAAAAACAGGTGTCACAGCTTATTGATTAGTGTTGCCATTCTTAACTAAGTATATCTAAATCTAAACTAAATACAGTGGTGGTAATGATGATGATGGTTGGTGCGATGATATTACAGACTTGAACTTGGTAATCATGCTGTCTTGTAATCTACAATTAAATGCTCTACTAATAAAAAAAAGGGTACAAATTTGCTTAATAGCTTGTACGTCTCATTGTTTTTGTAAAATCATAAAACGGAAATGTTACTACAAACATACCAATTTTTACTGAATACTGAATATTTGTTTATAAATGCAACTCAATATTTAAAACACAAAGTCAAATAATACATCAAAATTATTATCTTTTATTTGACCTTGAATTATAATTTTTGTTAACAATTCATACTTGAAATAATTTATGCTTTGAGAATATTGCCATTAATAATAAGAATAAGTAATACTAACGAAAATAGCAAGAAATCTATCTGCTAGCAGCATGGATTGTTAACCTTTCCTTTTAGAATTCGAAATCTTTCAAGAGGAAACATGATACGCTATAACCTTAAAATGCAAATCACTTAATTGGAAAATGGACAAACAACATTTCCCATTACTAGACATCTAGATCTAACATTTGGCCAAGTCGTGTGGCTCCAAATTCAATACGTTGCCCAGCAATCAGTTGGGCATAGAGACTGTTGTTGGTCGTCACTAATTGTGTTTGTATCTTTTGTGCCATGATGACTGTTTTGTACATCGTGGAAAGCTTAGAAAAATGTCGACAGGCCGAGGACCACCATCTTCAAATTACATTACATATAGGGATGGAACGAATATTCAGTTGATATTTGGCTCATATGCCGAATCATATGCTCATAGGCCAATCATAAGCCGAATAGCTCTGATAAAAACATAATATAAAAACAGGATTTAAAAAATTGTTTGCTTGTAATTATCAAAACAATCTAGCTGAATAGCTACTTTGCAACTCACTTTGCCTATAATATTAAGTGGAATGACGTTTAACTCATTATTGGGCAACTATTTTCACACCACTTGGCCAGATGTGAGATGTAGATGCCTAGTAATGGAGAATAGTGTTAGTTCATTTTCCAATTTTTGTGATTTATACCGTTTTAAATCTATAATGTACATCATAAGATTGATGATACATCAGAAAGAAAATAAAACTCTTTCTACAACAAAATGTGTTAATGGGGATAGCAAATTATAAAATTATGTTTCTTTCATGTCCTATAAAGTTCGGTTAATGGGTACCAAACTTTGGTACCCATTTACCTGCACCAACATTTGGTGCTTAGTTTCACCATTTTACGGTGCTACCACGGACGGCTTAGTGGTGAAACGTTGCACCAAAACTCATAGCGCTGCATAAAACTAAAAATTGAACTTTTCTTAGTATTGTAGTAGTTTTTTTGCAGCGAAACTGGCAACCCTGTGCTCGCAAGATGACAACTTGTCACTGTTCGGGCTTAAACTAGGAATCACCTGATTCATAGCTGAACTCCTTTATCCACTGGGCCACGAAGACCCATGTTCTACGTTGTCTTTCTTGGAGCGGTTGAACCAATTATCGGTGAAACATCCGTTTTTTTTAATACAGGATTTTTGGTTCAACCTAGATTCCACCATAATATGGTGTAGACCTTTGTTTTGCACCAAGATATGGTACATCTTTGAACTTGAACTAAAATTTTTAACAGTTTACAAGCGTTTTCTGAATAAACACACTCTTTGTATATTTAAACATCAAATGTTATGTATAGGTAGACGATATATTAAATATCGCTAACCTCAGCTTCTGTTCAAGCAACGTTAATGAAAATTAACAAACTTGACAAAAATAATAGTTTAGAAGAAGGTATCCACTTAGTTTGAAATCCATTGAATTAATAGAAACTGAGACATTACAAATGAATTATCTTACTTCCCATTATTTTGGCAACTTTAATTTTAAAATTTTATTACGATTAGAATATCTTGATGTCACCATGGTAATGGAAATATGTGTACTTGTCTGCGGTCTTGAGAATCTGTGTTTGATTCCCGATGATTTTTATGTAATAAGTAGATTCATTGAAATTCATATCGTGATATTTCGGGTTTTTACTTTTAGATGAAAATTTTTGTAAAAATACAAATTAATTTTCTATAATTGCTATCAGCTTATTCAGCAATTTTATCAGAAAAACGGTGATATTTTTAGACTACATACGGAAGCAAGTTTTTAATTTTATGCAATATTAGCTCTAACGATTACAAATATATCGTAACAAATTGCAGTTCTGATCAATTTGAACTATTCTAAAATTACGCATAAGCAGAAATATTGGCAACAATAAATATTCCAAAAATCATACCCAGGACAAAGCCAGACCCGAAGACGGTTATCGAGCCTGCCAAAGCCGCTGCAGTGCCAACTGACCCGACTGCGGATTCTGCTGACCAGACGACGGAAGGGGACATCGATGCGATGCTAATCAACCCCGAGCTGCTCGTGACCACCGAGACTGATGGTGTTACGGCAAAAGCCAAGCCCGGCGCCATCTTTCTCAAAATCACTGATGACTTCCCCCTCATCCTGTCCGAACTAAAGATCATTCTGACTGACAAACTCCAGTCCAAGCAAACCGGAGAATTTATCAAAATTCAGACGACAGGGAAGGATGACTTCAAATTGACTTTTGACTACCTCAAGGAGAAAAAATGTGATTTTTTCCTTGCCGCCACACCGAGCAGTGCCCCGTTTAGGGTGGCGATCAAAGGCCTGCCGGCCCAGACGACCCGCTCTGCCATCCTGTCTGAGCTAACCGCCAATGGATACGAAATTTCCAAAGTGGTCCAACTCACCAGACGTCCCACCAAGGCCCCCACCAAAGTCTTCATGGCGGCCATGCCAAAAAAGACGGGAATCAAAAAGATCCTAAAGATCAAAGTGCTATTAGGACTTGATATTTTCGTCGAGCCATTCCGAAGCAAGAGCATTCCGCAATGTTTTAATTGCAATTACTTCCATCATACCAGCCTGACCTGCCACCTCGCACCCAGATGCCTGAAGTGCGGGGACTCACATCAAACAAGAGACTGCTCTCTTGTACGACTTGTAAGATTGGATTACCCTACCTGCATCAACTGCAAGGCAACAGGGCATGTTGCCTCCAGCCGCAGATGTCCTAATTTTCCCAAGCCAAGACGTCTCCCCAACCAAGCACGGATCGCCAAGACTTCGATTCCGGCTCGGCGGAGGGATACCAAAAAACCCACCCCACCACCTGTCCCGGCGACAAAGAGCGTGCCCGCTCCAGTCACCGAGTTGTGCATTGAACTCTCATCTATCTTCACCCACACTGATGGACTTAAAAGTTTAATAGATCAGTTGAGGTCAAAGACTACAGCAGCAGATAAATTACAGGCACTCTTCTGATTCTTTCTCGACAAACTGAACTCGATCGACTCAGGCAATAGTTGCAGTCCGATAGCAGCGGCGGAGGCCCCGCCCACGCCCATAAATCCCAATATAAATTGAGGATTTCTTCCACGTGATGGCAGCAGCCACTCAGACATGAACGAATTTTTATTGAATTTTGTGCTGTCCTGTGTCGTCCATGTATCGTATTCATTCGCACTTGTGCGAGCCAGCTAAACTGAACTCTAATTGCCATGCTTATAAAAATTTTTGTCATACAGGAGGTTAGAGGGGCTACGCCCCTAGGTACTCCGTACGCTTCGGTCATACATTATATGGCAACAATAAATATTTGGTAGGTGCCAATGACGCCTAATTTTTATCTTCGAATACTGAATAGGACATGTAAAAAGTTCAAGTATCACAAAAAGGTATCAAATATAATTAAAAAAAATTTACATAAAAATGAGTACCTGAACATACTTGTTTTTCTTTGAGTACTATTTCATCGTGAATGAGCGATGGCGGACTCAAATTTAAGTAATCGTACTTTCGAAAAATGATCAAGGTGATTTGATATTGCTAATATCAGCTTCTGTTCAAGCCATCTTAACAAAGTGACAGGACAATCTTAAAATAGTTGTTCAGAAGATGGTTTTCCACATTATTTGATGTCGATTGCTTAAATAGAAACTGAGTTATCACAACTCAATTATCTTATTTATTATTTTATTGGTTCAAAGTTTCACCTTAAAATGGTGAAGCGAAAATATGAGTTTTGGTGCAACGTTCCAGCACTAAATGTTACCCATGATAGCATCTCAAATGGTAAAACTAAGCACCAAATAATGGTTGCAGCTAAATAGCTATCAACTTTTGGTGCAAGCTCGTACTAAATTTAAACAGTGTACCTGAAATATATTTTGTGTTTAAAATTTATTTGACACCTGAATCTTATTTAATATTGTTAGAAAGTGGCGTTATTTTCATTCGGTTGTCCATATCCATCTATAGGTTGGACATCACTCGTTTATTATGAGTCGTATTGAATGAGTTGAGTTACTTCATGTCCATTTTCGAATTAGTTTTTATTGTGCAGTATGTTCGAGTTATGACCCATTACATAGACGTATTCCAATCGTTTCCTTATTTATTATGAACAGGTGTTTCGAACTGGATGTTAATAGAAATATTATTTTATTATTTGGGATACGAAAAACAGTTATATAAAATATTGTTTTCGTCATCGAGCAACCTAAATATTGCATCATAAGCATGATCATTATTGGTCATGCCTTTTCCAATATATTTTATTCCTTTTTTATCTGGTAATAATATTTCAGTTTCTGGTCATCAAAATCTTAAAATTGACATCGACACTGTCAATCCATTGCATTGTGAGCCGTTCTCTAGATTGGTTGCGCATTGGTTTGGCAAAAAATACTTTCTTCGAATGTCAGTCTTCATCCATTCGAATTACAAGACCAGTCTATTTCATGCACTGAATCTTTTTAAATGTTATCATGTTAATGTCTCTGTACGTTTTGTTAAGCTCATATGTGTAAAATCTTCTCCGTATTAATTATTTGTATTGATATCGTCAAAGACGGAACATAAATGTTTTCTTTTAAAATCTTCCTAACACAGTATCATCACTGTTATCCATGGTAGATCGAGAGAATATTGAAGAATGAGTATCAAGAAAACATGTAGTGCCTTAAGGACACCGTGCAGTTTGCGATGAAGAAAAATAGGGAATATTTTGTGTTTATAAAAATAGCGAGTGCAACTTCAATACTATTAATTCAATTGGAATAAATGTTTGTATACGTATGAGATAAGAAAATACTTTCTTTGAATGTGAGTTGTCATACATTACAATTACAAGACCAGTATATTTCATCCTCTGAATCTTTTTTTAAAATTGTTTTATAACAATTTCCCTGCACATTTTATACAGCTCATATGTGTATATTCTTCTTCGTATTGATTATCTGTATTGATACCATCAAAGGCAGGAACATAAATGTTTTCTTTTAAAATTTTCCCAAAACAGTATCATCACTTTTATCCATGGTCCATAATATTGTAAAGAATGAGTATGTATTTTGTACTCAAGAAAACCTGCAGTGCCTTAAAGTGCAGTTTGCGATGTACAAAAACGAGTAATATTTTGTGCTTATAAAAAGGAGTGAGTGCAATTACAATAGTATTAATAAAATTGGAATACATTTTTGTATACATATGAGAAAAGAAAATACTTTCTTTGAATGTGAGTCTTCATACATTACAATTACAAGACCAGTCTATTTCATCCTCTGAATCTTTTTTTAAAATTGTTTTATAACAATTTCCCTGCACATTTTATACAGCTCATATGTGTATATTCTTCTTCGTATTAATTATCTGTATTGATACCATTTATTAAAATACAATAGCTTTCTCACTGTTCTTGAAATTTGCCATCAATTTATCAGATATGCACTTAATTAATTTTGCATTGGTCTACATGTATTAGAAAGTTCTTCAGACTCAATATTTTTGTACTATCTGTCACATGATAATCAAATGTAAATAACTTACTTTCGTTAACGGATCCATTCAGTATATTAGTCAAATTTAATTCGGACCTCATCATAAGAAGTACCCACGATATTAATTTTCTAAATATATTTGTTTTTGCAACGGATATCTATAGTTTATGTAATTATAACTCTGTAATAATTGTACAATGCACATGGCATCAACCGAAAATACGTTTTTATTACAAGTTATTGGTATTTCTAGAATGTCGCCTGGTAGTTTAAGAGAGAATGTTTCCGATACGAGTTCGTGCTTGGTAATTAGCATATGTATAGAGCCATCAGGATTGGAATTTGAAGGAGGGGAGATATGGAACTCATATGTTCAAATAGCATTCTTGTGGTACTAAATGTGGCCGAGGTTGTCGCATAAATCAGATTAGCCTATAAATTAGATCAAAAGTAGCCTATAAATCAGATTGCAATCCTGTCTAAGATTAACCATTTGTATTTCGACTTTAATTGGTTTTGAAGCACTGTATGTATCTTTAAAAAAAAGAAAACGTGTTTCGAGTATGTAAAGCTCAGTAATTGACTAATTGACATGGGCGTTTTTGTATAAAATGCTCAAATGCAAGTAATTAAAATGCCAAGTGTATCACGAGCGATTGTGTCGTTTACAACCTTTTGTGAAAGAACTGAAAAGAAGGTTATCACATTGGAAGGCTATCTGTATTTTAAAATTAATAACCTTCAGTCGATAGAGCCTCTGCGAATTTCGCTGCTTACAGTATTTATCTGGCGCCCCCCCCCCCCCCCCACACACACTGAATATCTCATTGTGCAGATATAGACCTTGTCTATCAGATGTATACTTAATTTTTTTTATTTTCTGAGAAATTTTGTCCAATACTGGAGTAATTGGGAAATACTCATGCATTTCTGATGACGTCATAGATCCTAGGCGTTTGAAGTCATAGCTCTTTGAAAATATTATATATGTACTTGTAATATATATTTTCATAATCTACATCAAAAACCCTTTAATTTTATATGTTACAAGCTTATGCAATAATGAGTTTAACACAATGTCCTACAATGCGTTGATTTGTTAGTTTAGTATAACTTTAGAGGCTCTCTTGTACATTGAAAAAATTAAATGTAAAATTGACAACAAGTAAAAATTTCATATTTGGGTTATACTTGACCCATATCGAATGAAAAAACCTCAACTACGGGCAACATTGTAAAGTTGCCTTCTCTTCAAACTAGTTTAATTTATATTTGCAGTACATGTATAATATATATATATATATATATATACAATGTTTCCCGTTTTCTAACCACTCAAAGGGCTATATTATATTTGAAATTACTTATTTACCTATGAAAACGACACATCTTATTATTATTATACATGCATCACTATTTTATAAGATACAAATTTAAGAAAATATATAAAAACTATCTTCTTTCAAAATTTTAATTTGGGCGATTTTATTTACTCACCCACAACTACACTGTTGAAAATTTCAGTTCAACGATGTACCATATATTGGTGCAAAACAGAGGTCTACAGCATATTATGGTAGAATATAGGTTGAACCAAAAATCTTTATAAAAAAAGCGGAGGTTTCACCGATAATTGGTTCGACCTCCTTAAGTGCAACTGACATTTTCGCTGTCATTACAACAACACGTACCTCTAAGAAAGACAACGACAGATATGGGTTTCCGTGGCCCAGTGGATAAAGTACTTCAGTTATGAATTAGAGGATTCCTAGTTAGAGCCAGATCGGTGACCAGTTGTCATTTGCGATCGTAGGGTTGCCAGCTTCGCTAAAAAAATACTACTATAATTCTAAGAAAAGTCGTATTTTGAGTTTTATGCAACTATATGAGTGTTATGCAATGATATGAGGTTTGGTGCAGCGTTTCACGACTAAACCATTCGTGGAAGCACCGTAAAATGGTGAAGCTAAGCACCAAATATTGGTTGCAGCTAAATGTGTACCAAAGATTGATGCAAGGTCGTAATAATCGTACAAGGTCGTACAAGCGTTATATATCATAATTCAAAACAAACTTATCATTGTGAAACTTCAAGATAGTCGACTTTTGTATCGTAAAATATCAATTTGTAAGTTTCTTTTTTGACTTATTTAAAGTTTAAAAAAATCCACTTCATTAGACGTTTAATTTTCTTTATTTTCAGATGCTACATCATAACGAGATACATCAGGTAATTCCGTAATGACGATGAAATTATCCAATATCCGCTAATCTGCAAGAAAGTAAATTAGTTGATATTACACGTCCATTTGGTTAAAAAATAATAACCACTGGAAATGCAAAGTAAAGCTGGCTGCTATAACTTTAAAATAAAAATAAATTGAGATTGGGGCTTAACAATATTCGCCCATATAAGAAACTTCACTATAAAAAAGTACTTAAAAAAGAGTACCTCAACCTGACCGTTTGTCTTTAAATATAATTGCACCGTACACTGTTAAAAATTTAGTGCGACCTTGCACCAAAATTTGGTACCCGTTTAGCTGCAACCAACGTCTGGTGCTTAGTTCTACCATTTTATGGTGCTACCATGGATACCATTTAATGGTGAAACGTTGAACCAAAATTGGGGTTTTTGTTAATCCATTTTATGGTGAAATTAAGCACCAAGACTCGGTATTTTCGCTACACCATTTAATGGTGAAACGTTGAACCAAAATTCGGGTTTTTGTTAATCCACTTTATGGTGAAACTAAGCACCAAAGTTTGGTTGCAGCTAAATGGGTACCAAATTTTGGTGAAACATTGCACCATAATTCGTATTTTCGTTACCCCTATTAAAATTTTGATTTTATCAAACTTTCTTATAATTTAGAACTATATTTACAATCCTGTATATTTCAACAATTTCACAAAATAATTTGAAATTATTGTGCAAATTTTTAAATAGTATATTCAAAGGAAATCTTTCCAATATTAAGGAAAACATTGTTTACTTATAACGTTTTTTCAAATTTAATGTCACAAATATCAATAAATTGTGCTAATTCAATTAGTATATATACTCAAAATTAAATAAAAACTTTACATTATAGATGAAAATAATAGTAAATCATTTTTATTTATTGCTAATAGTAAATAATTTATTTTATATTTATTGCCAATTACAAAAAAAACAAACATGTACAGTACATAATATATTTCATAGAGAAAATAATATAGTTAATTGAATTAACATTATAACATTTCAAATTGGGCTATTTGCAATAATTTTAGTTGGTTGGTATTGAGTAAGTTGGTTGGATGGTCTAACTAGAGCTGCACAATGGACTATTTAGAGATGTATTAAGAAGCAAAGACCCATGAATACTGGCCAGATGACACTAATCAGTTAAATAAGAACGACACCTAATCTGACACACCCTACTCTCTAAAATTCCATACCACAAACAACTTTAAGACATTTTAACATGACTGATTTTACAAGCACCAGACTCCTCTACACAGTTTCTGGTTGGCCAAACTTGGATTTAAAATCCAGTGGAATAGCACATTTTTCTCCAGTACGACCCTTATGACTTAAAGTTATACAATAAAATAAAATATTTTATAAATATATTTTAATATTACTAGGCCTATTTGTACAAACGTTTAAGATTAAAATTACTTCAACACCCAATCGAGCATATTATTGAGGAAAGAATAGAAGCTAGGATAACTTAAAATGATACAATTTTTCAGCTGACAAGACGTTGATTCTTAGGTGGTATTTTTTTGCTTCAAGTTCGACCTTTTAACCATATATATATATATAAAAAGAACCAAGTGGAAGCTATTTTTGAGTTCACCTTAAAATACTTTAAACATTTTTCTCGGAAACACGTTTACTGAGTTTGCCCTTCAATATCAGTATACTATAAGCAATTTTTTTTCCTAGCTTTTTCAACAGTTTTTATAAACATTTTCATTATAAATACTGTTGAGATAGCCAGACAACTGATAACCGTAAAATCTAAACTTCTAGAAATGAATCCTAAATTAAATGCAATCAAAGACAAATAATAATACTGTAGTTAAACTCATTTACTGATATTAACGAAATGTACTCACCTTTTAAGGAGATATTAAAAAAAATCTAAATTTTATATAGCATTTACACAATATATTGTGTGAATGCTATATGCCAGCTACACTGATGGAATTTATTTCAAGAGCTCAAGTATCCTATCTCTGGCTTGAACACTTTTGGGTACACATTATAGAGTGGGAGTGCAATAGTTACGAAGCACATAACACGATTTTAGTGATTTTGTATATGTTGCTACAAATGCTGAAGTATTTTATATTCTAACAATGAGGAAAATTTGGGTTTGTAAGGAGCATTTGCATACAAAGTTATTTTGCATGCATGAAAGTTTTCCACACAATCTTGAAGCTTCCGCACACTGTTGGATATCCACAATGCAAGTTCCAAAAAGGTCTTCAACGTTGACACAGCATCTTGGATAAATATTCCGCCAGGTAAGAAAATTCCAATTCAGGACATCAAGCAGTAGCTGCCAGTTTTCCCTCAGGATTCAAGTTGTTTTAGAGTGCGTCTCTTGTAAATAGGTTGACTGAGGTAGTTTATCTTACAAACATTACCTCAGACACCTTTCCGTTAGAGCCACACAATGTCAGTTCAATCATGATCTTTAAAATAATAAATTACAATTAAAAGACTTCAGTAACAATGACATAGTAAAGAGCAACATTATTAACTTATATTACAAAAATTTTAGTGTGAAAGTAACATCTAACTTTGTTTTAACCTTTAAAAGGTAGGTGTTTGGTTTTAACATGGGATTCTGGTTGAAATATTCACCTCCCATCCTGTAAACGTTAAAAGACAAATTATTGGCTAAAGTTTTATTAGGCCTTACGGCTACTCTTGTTTATAAACGAAACACAATAAAGTGTTTTTTAGTGATTTATTAATTTATGAAATAACCAATTCTTTTTACCCGATTCTGTATCATTAAGTATAAAACGTTGTAAAAATAAATATTTAAACGTTAAGTTGTATTTAGCAAATACATAAAGGTAAAGAATATATACATATGCAAAAAAGGCAATTATTTGGGTAACCATAGAATATTGATTGTGCAAATGCATTAAACACTTACAATAAAATTTTTATTGATTCGTTGCACAAACATCCCACTAGAGCTTCAAAATTAGCTATTGGCGATGGTTTGAAAACTATCTCGAAGGAAAAAATCGGGGACACTTCGCTATAATTTTTAACCATGGTCAGATGACACCTCAAAGACAACTTCTGAGCTGGCACCTCAATCTCCAAGTTTTCATACCATAGACAACATGAGCATGCTCACACTTGGACCATGATAAATTTAACGTACAACAGCCCCAGAGGATGTTTGGCAAAAACAACAAATAAACATACAACCCTTTTGATTATGGGCTCGGTACTCTTTCAACAAGAATAATGTATTTTGTAATATATATTTGACAATACAATTATTTTACAAACTGAAAATTAGTATTGTCACTTATGAAGGTTAAAATGTACTGTACGGTCCCTCAGCTTTTAACAGTTACCATTTTCGGCAACCCTTCATGGGGGAAATGGAGTTCTTATGTTGGAAACAAAACCGGTTTTTGTTGCCAAGAACGTGGTAGCGTTGCGAATATAGCTTTTGGTAAATTCTTAGAACACGGTGCCCCTCAGCTTGATATTCAAAATTGGCGGTATTCGATGTTTTACTAATACGCTAACATGTTATTGGCGACAAAACCCTTTTTTTTGCCAATTAAAGAACTATTTTCCTCTAGGCAAGGTTGCCAAAATGAAAATTTTATTGTTCACATATTATTGCCAAATATCACATTTGGCGGGGGGAGGGGGACAACGTGTGCTAGGAACCAACCTAGCCTTTTCAAAAAGTATTACCATCTCCCCAGGTAGCACAGTAATATTGGCCAATATCGGCAAAGAGAGTTTCGGCAACATTGGCCAATATTGGCGAATGTCGGATCGGCCAACGTCAAATGGCTAACCTTTTATCAATATTGGGCAATATTGCCGAACCGATATTGGCCAATATTGGAGAGCGGGATTGGCCAATATTGGCAAATGTTGAACTGGCCAATATTATACATCAATATTGGGCAATATTGGCGAATGTCGGATCGGCCAATGTCAAATGGCTAACCTTTATCAATATTAGGCAATATTGCCGAACCGATATTGGCCAATATTGGAGAGCGGGATTGGCCAATATTGGCAAATGTTGAACTGGCCAATATTGTACATCAATATTGGGCAATATTGGCGAATGTCGGATCGGCCAATGTCAAATGGTTAAACTTTTATCAATATTGGCAAATATTGCCAAAGCAATATCTGTCAATATTAAATAAAAGGCGGTCGATTTACATTGATCAAATCGACATTAGCCGATAATGAATATATTTGAAAGTAGCGTTTTACAATATTGATAAACAATACTATAAATAATTTTTAAAAAAATATTTTTTTTCTTTTGTTTTTGATCATTTAAAGCTGTTGCATGAAAAATATTTTCCTCTGCGGAAAATATTGGACTACAATACTCATTTTCTTTCCCTTTATAACATAAAAAATGTGTATTCCAAATCTATATAATAATAAAAATATAGCAATAAAATTATAATTAAAAAATTTAATAAATAAAATTTCTTAAAATTACAGACAAATTTATAAATCATCAAAAGAAATTAAATTAGTTGATTTTGAACTAAGTTATTTGTAATATTATTTAAAAATAAATTTACATTTACTCTAAATGAAATGTATTATACTTTACCATTTAAAAAATTAATTCAAAATATTTCTATCTTGTATTCTTTTATCTCATACATTAAAAAAAAAGTAAGACTTAATTTGTTTAAAACATATTAAAGACAATTCTTAAAAATGAGAAAAACATAGTGAATACTTTTATATTGAAGTATATGTGAAAAGATAAAGTATCTATTATGAGAGTAAATTTTATCACCAAGCTAGTGTAAATGTTATTTACACTGTAAATTACTAGGTTTGAAAATTAATTTTTTTTTTGTCAAAGTTAATGATGTTAGACTGATAAGCAAGTTTAAGAATTTGTAGTAGTCTAGTTCAGATATCTGCATTTAAGCAGGTTTTTGTCAACCTTTTAACAATTTAGTTAAAATACCAAAACAATTTTTAGGTTTAAAAAAAACATTTTAGCATTTATAAGAAATCCATATTTAATTAAACATATTTAAATTTAATTTAACTTTTACTATAATTGGTGCCAACTTCACAGACAAGTTTAAACTTACCTCAATTAGCTATCATGACTTCCTGCTATTGTAAAAAAAGAAATCTAAAATAATAATTATTGTGGAATATTTTGGATACTCCTTGAAGTTTGGATCAATATTTCATTTATAACACATAAGTTTGAATTCATCTAATCTAAAATACTACATACGTTGGTGTTTGCCGCAGTTAAATGCATGAAATATTCTATATAAAATAATAAGTCATAAATATGAATTATATTGACAAAAATTAAATATGCAAAAATAATTTGATAGGTTGCTTACTAATTATAATTTCTAAATCTGTATTGTGTTTGACGTCAGTTGTTGTAAAGCAAGTAAAAAGTATACTTTATTTACATTGTATTTCAATTTCAAATTATGAAGGGAAAAAAACTTTAACACCTAGTAACCGGACATAGTCTTTATAATTTGACAATACTTGAAAATTATGAGGTTGTGTTTACATATCCTTTTTTAATTATATTAGTATCAAGACTAATGATGTTAATGCCTGATTACAAGAAAGACTAATGCCTGATTACAAGAAAGTTTAAGAATTACTAGTTGACAAATTTAATTTATGTGGATAATTATAAAACAAGTCAACTAACAAAATGGAATACAAAATACATTTGTGAAAATTGCTACAAATTCTTTCAACATTAAAATTTACGGCAGTTAGCTATCACTACTGCATTTTATTGTAAAAGATATTTTTTAAGTGAAAAATTAACAAATGTTCTATATTGACTAACAATGAAAGCATAGGACACTCACATTATAAAAATAATTATCATCATATTTACTTGAGTGCCTTTTTTTAATTTTCAAAGTATATGCATTAGAAAATATAATAAAATTATAATCTTAAAAAGTTTTTTTATATTTAATATTTTACACTTTTAATAATAAATATTAATATACTGAAAACCACTTCCAATTATTCCACCAAGACCACTTCTAAATAAACCTCATTAATTAGTGACTCAACGCCATAATTGGTTAATGATTCATGTTATTTTTAATTTGTGTCCTCTTTGAGGGGTGCATAAATTACTTTAAATCTTAAATAATTAGCATTCGAAGAGTTATTAAACCACATTTTTATTTGAACACTTTTCATTTCAGTATAGAACAAACATACTAAATATCAGATTTCTATTTTTTTCTTAAAATAAAAATTTAAAGCAAATCTGTTTTTACACGCCTCTTACTATAGTCTGCACATAAGTGCTGATCTAAAAAATACAGAGTTGAGAGTTTGTTCCTTGTTTTGATAAGGCCAGCAAACATAAGGCAGGGTGAGGAAAGAGGCTGGAGATAAATCTGTCATGGCCCAAATGTCCTCATATTGGCAATGGTGTGGAGGAGGTGAGGTACCAGTTCAGGTGATTGTTGACTTAGCTGGGACTAAGCGAGTATATGTCTTGAAATGTATTTCCAGCTCTACTCTATATTCATGAATCAGACTTTTGGGTTTCAGGACAAATCTTAGAGCCCTTAATCAATGCAGCCTCTTCAAATTATCAGTGAGCAGCTCTAGTGCAAATTCAGCTAAAATAAAATAGGAATAACACATACTAAATTAAAGAGAAAAATACCAAATGCTAGTTGAAAAAGGAAATCTAGTGATCAGTTTCTTATACTGTATATTATGTGCTTCTAATTTATTCCTCGTTCATTAAAAAAAATGGCTGAAATACATGCACAAGTGATAACATAATACTTCATTAAGTTTTAAAATAGTAGTGAATCATTTTTAGCAAGTACTTCAAATGCTTTGGCCAACTGCCTAGAATATACTTTTATGTGACGGCTTAAAATACATTTTAAATTTGCAGAGAACTTTCAAATCATAATGGAAATATAATCTGGAATTAGCCACATCTAAATAACCAAATACAGATTTAATAAAAAATGCATTCAAAGATTGTACAATATAGCGATTAAACATCCCTAACAAATAAGGTAGGAAAGGCTTTTTTTCGACAGGATGTGGAATCCTGGTATAATAAAATGCCTTGTAACTAGGGATGAACCGGATAGTGGTTTTGCCGGATACCGTATATCCGGCGCACATTACAAACCGGATATCCGAACTGGATTTTACCGGATTACAGTTTCTTTTTTATGAAAATAAAATCTGTCAAAAATTACAAAATATTTTTTTATTCTATAATATTCCCCAATTCCTTACCTTTAAGGTGATACCAAGATTGAAAAAACATTCAAAAAACTTTTATATTTACAAAGGGGTATTCTAGGGTACTGCTAGCAATGGGCGTATGTTTTGTACACCCTTTCTGAATAAATTATAATTTCTTTTAAACACAATTTCTAAATAATTGTATTTTTACAATGCCCTTTCATTCAAAACATAAAAATTCAAGTCTGCTTAAACTTTTGAGAAATTTATTTTTTAATTCAACTTTATATTAGTTGTGAAATGTTATGACCCTCCACCATAACGATTCGTTAAAAAAAAATTAATAGAATTTTAAAGTTAAAAATTTGAAAAAAAGTGGGGTTTTTAAAGACTCTTAAGGTAAAAAAAAATTATATAAAAAAAACTTTTACTGCTATAAATTTTTTGCAGGATCATAACTTTAAGAAAAATACTTCAAGTAATTCCAACAAAAATTATGCATCTAGATGAATTACAACCTGCATAATCCTGTTAAAGAAACATGATAATTAGCATTTGACTTAATTCAGTTTTTTTTTTATAATGCATAGTGATTTTTAAGATGTTTTCATACATGAAAAAACTAGTTTTAAATTTATAATTAAAAAAAAATGTTCAAGTGTGTACGTTCACCTTAACAGTTCTTTAATAAACTGTTAATATTTATACAGATTTTGAAACGGCCAGATCTGTATTGTACAATGCGTTTGAAAATGTAATTATGAAATATTTCCAAATTACTGATCTAAATTGCGCCATACTTAAATAGTAAAACTAACTTTTAGACTGGAGAATAAAACAATTTCTAATAGAAAACGAACAGAGATGTAGCTATGCACTCTACACACCACCACCGATGTGAATTGTTCAAACTCGATGTGTTCCGAGTCTGAAAGGCACTCCTTACCCAACTGAATAGCCCGATAAAAATTCAAGGGAGAATCTGCACACTGATCGAATTTTCAGGAAAATACTTAAAGCAAGAACAAAGATAATTGATCGCCACAAAAAAAAATCTTCGACGTTTTATTCATCCGGATATCCGGCACTTTACTTCCGGATAACGGATAGTTAAAAATCAGCCGGATACCCGTTTCATCCCTACTTGTAACTAAATTAGTATGTCCTAGTATATCTCTCGAATATATTGTTAAAATGTACTTTATGGTTTCCTTGATTTCCCTGCCAGATCTAGTTAACATTTTTAGCAACCCTGCAGAGAGAAAATTGATTTCTTTCAACAAAACCGGTTATCGCCAAGAATGTGTTAGAGCTGTGAACATATCTTTTAAAAAAAGTTGTCAAGGGGAAACGTACAATGTATTTAAACTAAATGTTATATAAAAAGTTACTTATTTAAAAATAAATATTGAATACAGCTCTAATACAAGCCATTGGCAATTTTTAATATTTTGAAAGTATTTCATACAGTGGATAGTAAATAAATTTTCTACCAAAAATCTAACCTAAGAAAATTATGCAATTTCATCAGTAATTAACAACTAATTGCTAATTTTTTATATTGGTAAATATTCTGGAAATGGAACTGTAGGTTCGTTACTTATTTTATTAAAATTGTTATATAATTATTATTATATAATTGTTATAAAATTATTATGCCAATTGTTATTTTATTAAAATTATTTATATTTTTTATTAAAATTGTTATGAAAATGAGCAAAATAAAATTAAGTAAAGCAACATTAGTGGCAGAAAAGATCATTGTAGGGCAATCGTTGGCATAACGATTATTTCTCAAAGAGGTGGCCAGTTTAAGTAACTTTGTTTTTGAAAGTTAGGATTGAATTGAAGATATTCCAATTCTTCCCAGGAGATCAGATATTGGTGCATGACATTCTGTACGTTTAAAAAAAATGTTTTTTGTGACTACAGAAACTTTCAAAAAATTATTAGGGTCAATTCTTGTAGCAGCACCACATTCTATGCAAATGAAATGGGTCATTTCCTGCTACAACATGTTGATATCTGATCATAGGCAGTGAGCTAATCTCGAAACAATTAATAAGACTCATTGTAGTCTTAAATGGAAAAGAAACAGCATTCATTTTTCAATCCCCGCCCGTCAGTGCTAAAATTTCTGCTGATGAAGGAATGGTAACAAAAGTTGTCAGAAGTAGCAATTACAAATTATTATATAAAAGCATTTGTCAAAAATGATAATATGTTTTAAGAAAGCATTATGTCTAACTTTAGCTAACATATATTAATATACCGATATGATAACATTTTTTAAAATCTTAAAACTACTGATTTTTCTTCATTTTGTGCTAAAAAAAAATATTTTCCAAATACAATATTATTGTTTATCTTATAAAGTAAATACTACTTTCTAATGGAATGTTATTAACGCATATTTTGTTTGTAATATGCTCGAGTACTTGACTAAAATTTACCTTAAGTGTACATAATAAGATGTATATGTATTTTAGATTTTAAACTTTACATTTGTATGAGTAAAATTGCAGAAATATATATATTTTAAAATACAAAACATTAGTTTTTTTTTAAATATTTTAAAATGAAATTTTGCATTATGACAACAAATAAAACATACTTTTATGAACCGTTAGAAAATTTCCTGAATTAGATAATTTTTTTAAATAACTTTTTCGGAATATATTATATTAAACTAAGTTTATTAAATTAGTTATTTTAAGTTACAAGATTATTATAAGTTACAAGTTATTTTAAGTTTTAATTTACTTCTGGGATTCTGCTTTCTGTTAAAATTCCTTGAAATATGCTCTGTACGTCACTGCTGGGATAATTTTTTTTTTTTAAAGTTTTTTGTAACTTATCTAAAACATCACAAGATTTGGAAATTAAATTTCCATAATTAAACATCCCTTAATTGCTAGGCATTTTTAGTGTAGAGAACTTAGTAACCGTTTAAGAAAATCTTAAGTGTTTTGTAAACTCATACAATCATAATAAAACGCTTTCAGTACTGTCAATTCCGTACAATAAGCAACACATCTGTAAAAATAATTTACTACACACAGTTAAACAATATACTTAGTTAGGTCTCGAGTCTGTTGTTTAGTTATTAATATTTGTATCTATAAATAATTGGTTGACTAGGATAAATATTTACCTGCATTTCACACTTCCTATAGAAAGCCCGGGCTTTTAGCGCCATTTCGTTTCAAACCACGACCGAAGTAAACAACATTCAACTAAAAACATGCTCTGCGCATGCGCAATCTGTGTGCGTATCTCTTTCAGGGCGACATTAAACTCGCGAAATTTTTAAAACGTGTAAAAATCTGGAGATATTATGTTAAAAATGTGAGAAATTCTTGCTAAACAATTTTTTAGTTAATAAATGTACTTTTTGAAGCTCTTAGGAGTATTAGTCGGAACTTCAGTATTTGACATGAGATATCGCCGACCGATTTTGACCGAGATTCGCCGAGTAAAACTGACAAAATCTTTAAAATTAGAAAAAAACTTGGGTTATCACATAAAAGTTGTGTATATTAGTTGTCTCTATCCCTTTATTTGTTATAAAATGCAAATTTACAACTTTGAAGGTTTTATAAAAATTTGTTGAATCCTCAATATCGGCATGGTAACATTGGGCAATATTTTCTAATGTCGCAAACGAGCGGTCGATATACACCAATCCGCAGCGAGATTGGCCAACATTGGCCCAATATTGGACAATATTGTTGTGCTACCTGGGTCCAAGGGGGCTGTACAATGCATTTTAACTAGATGGACTTATTTTACTGAAGTAATGAGTACACTGCAATTAATAGTAGCTTAAATAAAAAATAAATTATGTTGGTAGTCAGCAAAATTATCTACATTTCAAACATTCCATTAAAGTTAAATTTTGTCCTCAGTGTTTTACATGTTTTGGCAAAGTATTTCTTTATACTTAAATTTAAACAATCGATTTATTGTATATTTCAACTGAAATTTAACCCTAGAATACTAATCATACGTACATTTTACGTACTTTCCAAATGACTTTACATAGTAAACAAACAAGTTTAGTATTGTAAAGGTTAAAAAAAATGCTAAGTGTTTGACCATATCGTTCGTTTAATTTTTTAAAAAAAATTATTCACGATTTAAAACATAGATATATATATATTATAAAGCTGTACAATTTTCCATCAATTTTTTTCATTGGTTAAAATTCAGACTTGGGTTTTGAAAAACAACAGAATACAACGGCCGTAGTTGACAACCACGTTATACTAATCTGTTTATATTTGAACTTTATACGAGTAAAAACACCTAAACATCATAAAACAAACATTTAATTACAATAACCATGAAATAAAGCATTTAACTTACTTTGATATCCGATTAACGTAGTCCGGTACGTTAACAATAATAATAAGCGAAATGAGGGGATTCCCCATTTCCCGGTTCGTAGATTCAGCGAAGGTTTCGGTTGAAGTTTAATGAGGATAGTGAACTAATTTTTGGTGAAAGCTGGCACCATTCTCGATAAAAGATTTTTGGTTAAACCTAGGTTGCACCATGATATAGTGCAACATTTTGAAAACTTACATTTTGCACCAAGATATGGTACAACGTTGAACTGAAATTTTTAACAGTGTAAATAAGCGAGAGGGAACTCAAATTTAAGTAACCGTAATTTCTCAAAAATGAGCAGAGTGACTTATTATTACTAATTTCAGCATCTGTTCAAGTCATCTTAACAAAGTGACCTGGCAAACTTAATATAGGTGTTCAGAAGATGGTTTTTCACAGTATTCCATGTTGATTGCTTAAATGGAAACTGAGTTATTACCACTTAATTCGAATTTTTTGGCTACCAACTTTTTAACATTTTTTCGGTTTATAACTTATTTACGTCGCCCTGGTAGTAACCCGGATCATGCACTGGGCTGCTGTGCCTGAAGATCTGGTTTCGATTCCCGGTACGTCTTAGTTGTAATTGTCGATATTTATTGAAAGTGATTTATGGAGACAATTACCAAAAAAATTTACAGGGAATCGTACTCACATCCACAGCACTACAGTCCTGTTCCGTATCTGGTAAACTACCAGGGTGACATTAAGAAGTTTAAAACAGAATTTTTTTTAAGAAAAGTGTTCGAAAAGAATGAAAAGTAACATAATTGGATTGTAATAACTCAGTTTCCACTTAAGCAACCCCAACCGACATCAAATAATGTGGAAAACCGTCTCCTGAACAACTATTTTAAGTTTGTCAGATCGCTTTGTTAAAATGACTTGAACAGAAGCTGAGATTAGCAATATTAAATTACACTGCTCATTTTTGAGACAGTACGATTACTTAAAGTTGAGTACGTCATGGCTCATTTACGATGCAATTGTACTTAAATAAAAGCGAATACGTTCAGGTACTTATTTCTAAGTAGTTTGTTTACAGTGTATAATCAGACAACCGCATTTTATACCGCATTTTTCTTAAATGCGGATTTCCTTTTTTTAATAAGATTATTTTATTTTTCCCATTTTAGTGTATAATTTAACAGGGGGTTCGCCCCCAGCTATTATTCATTAGGAAAATCAAGTTGTTCCTCACATCTTTCCACACCCTGTATCCAGTTTAGTAATTGTCGGGAACCATAACTATATTGTCTCAACAATGGATATTGTAAAACATTCCCCGTACATGCAGAAAAATGCTGGGTGAACGAGATGTAATTGTTGTGTAATTATGATTAAACAATGAAATATTTTGAAATATTAGAAGTTTATTAAATAACGTCTGGTTAATAGATATTTCCTGATAAATAACAGCCGAATAAACAATATTTTTTTAAAAAATTGCAAACGCGATTTTTCTTTATTTACCAAAAACAGAATTTTCGAAATCGGATAATATTTTTTGCAAACGGTCTGATTTATCTAGAAATCCGGATAGTTAAATGCCGGATAATATATATATATATATATATATATATATATATATATATATATATATATATATATATATATATATATATATATATATATATATATATATATATATATATAATATAGAGAGAGAGAGATTGTTATATATATATACTAAGTATTGCACATTAAAATAAATATATTGGAGACATTTGAATAAAGATTTTTTTACTAAGATGCAAATTTATTTATTCGTATCTGATGCCAGCTCCTAAGAAATAGAGCTTGAAATAAATTAACAAATTACTAGAAAATCATATATCGGGGTAATTTAGTTCCGTTTGGAGATAAAAGAACACAATTCTTTTTTGAATGATTTATTTTTTATTTTTAGCCAGTTGGCTTTAACTGCAGTTGTTATTAATAACGGTTTTAACGGAAAAACATTGCACTTCCCGTAACATTTGCACTGTAAAAAAAGGTAAATAAAAATAATCACCTAGACATACTCGTTTATCTTTGAGTACAGTTGAATAGTAAATGAGCGATGACGTACTTAAATTTAAGTAACCGTACTTTCTCAAAAATTAGCAGTGTTATTTAATATTGCTCATCTCAGCTTCTGTTCAAGCCATCTGCTCTAATTATAATGATATCTTAAAAATGAAAGAAAAAAGCAAAACGTGTCATACACCCTCCTATGCTTACTAAACATATTAAAATTATACAAAATTTCTCCGACAGGGGAATTTTTACTAATTTAAAAATTGTCCACATAATTAGTTCGAACTAATGTGTTTATGGGTATATTGCAAACTTGTTTCGTGTGACTTTAAGATGCAAACCAATGATATGTGGATGAAAATTAACAGGGGAGTCCTAACTTGTGAAATATTTTTTTTTAATAAATTATTTTACAAGTTATAAAAATTATTGTAATTACAACTTTAGAAAATATTTATTTTTTTAAATGCATATATAGATTACATTTTATTCTATCTGTTAAAAATGCAAGTATTATTCAATTATTTTTTAAACACACCACTACTTACCATCTTTGATACCTGTAAATGCAAAAAAATCATACATTGAAAATATATCATTACTTCAGACCTTTGAAAACATTACACAAATTGATACGAGTTATCAATTAAATTTAAAATATATATATACTAAGTATTGTATATGGAAATAAATTTATTGAAGAAATTTGAATAAAGTTTTTTTTTAACAAATATTCATTTTTTTTATTCGTAACTGATGCCAGCTCCAAAAACAGTAGCAGCAAAACAAGGTACCTAAAAATAATTACATGAACATACTCGGTTTTTTTTTAGTACAATTGAATCGTAAATGAACGATGACGTTTAAATTTAAGTAAACGTATTTAAAAAAAAAATAGCAGTGTGATTTAATATTGCTCATATCAGCTTCTGTTCAGGCCATCTTAACAAAGTGACAGGACAATCTTAAAATAGTTGTTCAGAAGATGGTTTTCCACATTATTTAATGTCGATTGCTTAAAAGGAAACTTAGTTATTAAAATTCAATGGTCTTACTTTCCATTCTAATGTAACACATTTTTAATATGTTTTCTGTTTACAACTTGTTCACGTCGCCCTGGAAGTAGGACGGGTAAGGCGCTGGGATGTGATGCCTGAGCATCAGGATTCGATTCCGAATATGCTCAAAATTGAAACTTGTGTATTCGGAGTCATGATAATCATCGAATGCACTCAAAAAGTATATTTGACTTATTTTTGAATACCTATTTTTATCAGTGCAGTCAGATGTGCAAACTTAATATTTCAAAAGCATTTTTTATTAAAAAAAAATCTTATTATAGGAGGCAACTTTCAAGCACTATTCATTGATTTTTTTTTCTAAGCTGTATTAATTTATGCTTAATAACTTTTGGGATTGAATTTACGTATGTGTTTGAGTAAAGGAAAACAACAATAACAAATGAAAACCTAGCTTTATTTTTCCAAAAAGGTTTTCATTTTTAAAACAAAATATTTTTTTAATATTTTAACCGACTGAACAGCGGCGCCAACCAAAACTTTAAAATAAAACCGGCAGAAATTTTAAATTAGAGCCGCCAAATTGGACACCAAGGAGAGAAGTTATCAATTCGACTATTATGTATTTTTTTAAGTATGTTCGCGCAATATTTTTGTTCTAATTCAGATATTTGTACAATTTATTTTTGTTGGCTAGGGGTAGTTTCACTTGGGTACCTTTTGAATAAAATATTCGGTTATCCGGCATTTAACTACACGGAATTATCATTTGACCAGACCGTTCAAAAAAATATAGTTCGATTTCGAAATTATTTTTTTGTTGGATAGAGAGAAAACCACTTAGGCAAAAACTGCAAAAAATAATCGGTTGTCTGGCTGTTATATATCCGGAAATATCGATTAACCGGAATTTTTTAAAGAAATTATCCGTTCCAAAATATATATTCATTGTTGAATAAAATTGTACATTAATGTAATTTCATTCAACCAGCATTTATTTGCATAGATGAGGAATGTTTTATAAATACATTGTGTAGACAAAATGTGAGCATATGTTGTTACTTGAATGTCTTGGGGAATAATAGGAGGTTAAAATACAAATGCAACGTTAAAATACGCAATAAAAGTACTTTTATTGCGTATTTTAACGTTGCATTTGTATTTTAATATTCTTAACGCAATGTTCTATAAGACGAGTTTTTATCTTATAGCAGGAGGCTTTGCCCCCTACTAAATAAAAGATTAAAATTAAAACAATTAAATAATAGTTTTTTTTTTTAAAAGGAAAACCGACTTTAAGGAAAATGCGCTGAAAAGTAAAAAATATTTTTTTATTTACGAACGAGTTGAAAAAAATTAATTATTTGATATCAATGTTATACTTATTACAACTTTTTAAAGTTGGTGCCAATTTCTAAAACTCATATTTACATTTTGGTGCCGATTTCAAAAAGTTTTAATAGGTATAAAAATTATATAAATAAGTCAAATTTTTCCAACTTGTTCTTAAAATTTAAAAAAAAAAAATTCTATTAAGCGCATTTTCCTTAAATTCGGTTTTGCTTTTTTTTTTTAAAAATATTCTTTTTCAAAATTCCATCTAAAATTATATTTCATATACTTTGATTTGGTTAGATTTTTTATGTGTCCTGATACTTATTTCTGTTATCATTTATGAAACTTAACACAGTCACACATACCACACACGTACACAAAAATAACTCGCTATTTTTATAATCAAGGTCAGATGACGAATTAACATCTGAGCAGCCACCCAACGCAACCAGAAAGTGCGTCAGGACCTTCGAGCATGGATCCCTCACAGTAGAGAAATCATAAGGTTATAATCTCGCTAACATCAAAGATGTATGGCCTCAGATACGTGATTTACTACGTCATCCATTCATAATTTTTTTCTAGTTCATTCATAAAAATTTCCTGTACTTCATGTTACTATTATTTCCAAATCACAAGCCAATCGCGAAAGAATTTTTAGTCATAAAAATTGAAAAGAAGTGACGTGTCTGTTGCCATTGGTCTGAGATGTTTGCATCACGAGGAAGACGTCATATTCGCTCTACTACAGTCCAGTCATGCTCAAAGGTCAGGACATTAGACTCCGGTCGTGCATCAGTCCTCATATACTTTCACGTTCCTTAAAAAAATTGCATTCTGATTCATAAATATTTGTTTGGATTTTAGTAATTTAAGTGCGGGTATGTACATAATAACTGCAAGCTGAGATAAAGTTAAAGATTTCAGTATTGCATGTGGCAAATATGATTAAATGAGGAATCAAAAAAAGTTTATATTATGAATATTATTTATCCAATCGTTTTAAAACTTTGGTAAAGCATGCTGGGAGGTTCAATCATTATTTGGAACACAAAATGTTTGGGGATATATTCATAGGTTTTGGGGTACCGAGTCCTCTTATAAGAACGTTAAAATTTGTATTCGACTTTTGTTTCTTTCGAAAACTCCACTGTTAAAAATTATTTCAACCTTGCACCACAATTTTTGTACCCATTTAGCTGCAACCAACATGTGGTTCTTAGTTTCACCATTTTACGGTGCTACCACGGATACCATTGTGAAACGTTGCACCAAAACTCATAACTTTGCATACAACTCAAAATTCGAGTTTTATTAGTATTTTGTGGTGGTATATTTGTAGTGAAGCTGGCAACCCTAGATCACACCTATTTTACCTTTCCTTGTCAACTTCCCCGATCGGGCTCGAACTAGGAATCCTCTGATTCATAGTTGAACGCCCTTCATCTTCTCGACCACAGAGGTTCTTGGTCGTCGGTGTCTTTCTTGTGTGTGATGCCTCAGCTTATTGATGTAGCGACAGCACAAATTTCGGAGGTTGAACCAATTATCGGTGAAAACTCCACTTTTTGCAATAAAGTATTTTTGGTTCAAAGTCGATTCCACTATAATATGGTGTAATTTGCTGCAGACCTCTGTTTTGCACTAATATATTGTACATCGTTGAACTGAAATTTTTAACAGTGTAATTAATTGGATATTATTTTTAAATAAAAAAAGAGCAAATGGCAATTTTTTTCAAAATTTATGATATTTAATCGGCATGACTAACTTCAGTTTTAATGGATTTAAAATTTAATAACGTCTCAAACGTACCGCCTACCGGACCGTATACTGGAAATAATCCTGCTCCACCTGGAAATGCCAAAAATCGTGCATTACTGTAATTGTATCATTACTACTACTTAACTATATTGATTATCATTATAAATTAAATTAACTATTATTTATCAAGTACAATATATCAAACGAAGAATGCTATATAAATGTTGTTGAATAAATACTATTAATTTTTTTTGTGTGTTATTTGGACGCACGTATCAACTGAAACATGTGGACGTTTTACTTACATATTTATAGAATTACTATTCTTTCCGAATATGTCGTTTATATTTTAAATAACAAAATAAAACTTTATCCTGCGATTCGCCTATTTCAAGAAGCTTAAAGTATTCTTGTTATATTATTTGTTGAATTGATAATAACTACCGGCAAAGGGGGTTACTTTGTTCCTTTCTGGGTAACTTTGCTCTTCATGTGGAACAAGTTTCACATTTGAAAAAAACCGGCACATACAATAAAAGACAACAATAATATACAAATACAAACAATATCGACCATCAATTTATCTATTTCCGCAGCAAGGTTGGTTATGTCAAACTGTCAGCCTCACAATGCCGATTCAATTACTTTTTTAAAACTACCCACTCTTTAAGAAATAACAATATAATCATATAAGCTATTCCATTTGTCTATAACCCTATTTAAAAAATAATGCTTTTTAATATCCCGATTAAGCTATGATTTGTAGAATTTGAATTATAATTGAAAATTAATGAATTCTGACCTCTAGTCGCATTGGCTATTATTGATTTGTTGATCATTAATTGATTTGTTATACGGTGTAAGTTTTATTCAATTAATTTTCAAACACACTACTACTTACCACCTAATCCTGTAATAGCAAAAAGTCATGTATTAAAATATTAAAAATACACTGCAATATCTAACCCTTGACATTACACATCGTGATACCAGTTGCAAAATTATATATATATATATATATATATATATATATATATATATATATATATATATATATATATATATATATATATATATATATATATAGGGTTGGAGGGAAAGTTCTGTCGTATTTTAAAGAAAATATTTGAATTCATTTATAAACATATGTGTTTAATATTAATCAATTATATATGCTCCGTTATTTGTTACAACATGTTGCCATCTTTCAGGTAACCTGTGAATTCCTGTTTTTTCTGTTTTTTCCCATCCTTGGAGTTAAAATAGTCAGCAACTGCCTTAGAAACACTTTCAAAAGACGTGAATTTTTTTCCCCGTTAGATAATTTTGCAGTAATATTTTTTTCTCTTAATATTCTCGTAAATAATCCACTTTTCATCTCCAGTAATCAGCATGTCCAAAAAAGGCTCCACATTGTGTCTAATCAGATGTCATGAACACATTCTTACACGATCAGACAAATTATTTTCCGTTAATTCATGTGGAACCCAAACACTTTGCTTTAACACAAACCCAACGGATTTAATGTGATTTCCAACAGTTGTATGAAGAATGCCAAACTCTTCTGCAATTTCTCGACTTGTTAAATGTGGATTATTTTCCAACATGGATCGCAAAACATCATTATCGAGCTTGGATGGTCGTCCAGATCGATGACTTTCTTTGAGGCTCAGATCCCCGGAACGAAATTTGCTAAACCATCTTTGACAAGTACGAACATTTACAATATCTTTTCCAAATACCGCACATAAATTTTTACATGCAACCGATTCATTGCTTCCTTTTTGGAATTCATATAAAATTCAGTGTCGTAAATGCACTTAATCTACTGACATGTTTTTCACTTTAAATATCACAAGTAAATGATGAACGGTAAAAAAGGGCACCTTTTATATTATACAGCAGTCTAAAAAAACAAAAACAAAATCCGATTGACTCACTAGCCAGATGTACTTTTTATTTACAAGCAAAATCACCTGCCTATTTAAAATACGACAGAACTTTCCCTCCAACCTAATATATATATATATATATATATATATATATATATATATATATATATATATATATATATATATATATATATATATATATATATATATATATATATATATACTAGCTGAAATACCCGTTCTACGCACGGGAAGAAAATAAGTTGCAAAATAGATAAAAATACAATATTTATAAGGGAAATAAATAATGTTCTTAATTCGTCAACCATCATGGGGAACCACAGTGTTAAAAGTTCAAATTTGTAACGAAATTTTATTAGCAAGGTTCCGCAAGAACGGGAAATATTGATATTATTTAGAAGTTGGCTGTATAATAATGTGGATATACTTATGGTACTTGTTGGGTGTTACTTTGAGATGCAAACTAATGATATGTAGCTAAAAATTAACAGGGGAGCCATGACTTGTGAAATATTTTTTTTAGTAAAATATTTTACTAGTTATGAAAGTTATCTCGGATAATTGTAAGCCTTCCAATTGATGACCTGAGCCACATTGCAGACACCTGCAACACCCTGCAAACGCCCCTTGAATTCCGCTCGGGCTACACTGCTCATCTGGCCATTGACACGCCTCTGCACTACGACAACATTCAGTGTGGGCTCCGGGACCCCCTGCTTTTAACCTCACCCCGCTTCAACACGCACTGAACACATTATGGATTACTCCTTCACCCGGATTACTCCTCGAACGCGTTCTGGATTACTCTGTGACCCGGCATCAACAACTCAACAGTTCGTATCAACGCAACACACACCGGTCTGAGAACCTCGTGCCGTGCCATGGGCGCAATTAACGACACGGTCACCAATCCGTCCCTCTGCTGGAACCCATCGCGCAAAGGATGTCACTATGCATCCAAATTCACCGACTTTCATTCATAAAACAATTCTACTCCACTGCATCCCGCCAGCCAGACGCATCACCTTTCTCAACAAGCCACATTCCTTCTTCTAAGCATCCACACTATACACCTCTGCGACACCTACAAGCATCAAGCAACGCACTCTAATCAATCACCTCCCGATCGTTCCTTTAAGTATCCACTCTCACAACAAAACACACGATCATCATTTTCCTTTGGAGAAATTTATGAAAACATCGTGACCCAATTTCTTACTGCGGTCTGAAGGATGGGTATTATCCACTAGGGTGGAGTGAAAAGGGCGAAAAAAAAATAATTTCAAATTTTAGTGTTTCCTGACCCAACGAATGGTGCCATTTGGTGAAAAAATCACTGTGAAAAAATTTAAGCGGAATCGTTCATCATCTTCATATTCCACATTGAGATATAAAATATAATATTAAAGTCAAACAGTAAAAAAAAATATTTTTTTTATTTTTATTTAATTTTTGCAATATTTTATTTTTAGATTAAAAAACGGTTCTAATTATTAAAAAATAAACATGAACATATTAACACACATTATTTTCAGATTTCACACGAGGTCCAAAAAAGTTCATCTTGGTGTCAAATTTCGGAAGTTTGTTTCGTGACTTTATTCCGCTGCGAAGTATCCATCCCCGACGGCTTCTACACCACATGTTGCCAATGATGCTCGTGTTTCCAGTTTCACATGCCTCACCACTGCTTAAGAATGGCTTCTCTGTTCAAATTGTGAACCATTTCTGATCAATCTTGTTATGTCTTCGTCGCTGAAGTTCGTGGTAACTGGTGGTTCCAAAAGGATTGTCATAGTGAATCATCTCGAAATAGTCATTTGCTTTTAAATTCAAACTGGGAAGATTAAATTATCTTATTTTCCCCTTTGAGTCAGTTTTTCTGGATTTCAGTATTCTTCTGAAGCCAAGTTCTCGAATGTGTGCTCGTTCATATACTAGCATCGTTAATAGAATATTCTCAGAATGAGCAAAATAACAGTTCCTCTGAATAAATTCGTGAACGATTGTCTTAAAGTCTTCTGGAAATAATGAACTTTTTTTTTATCATTCCATTAAGGTGACGTGTTCCATGAGTGGCATTCGGGATTTTCTTTATTTCAAACCAGGATGGCACATACACTTTCATAACATATTATACCATGAGCTTAAAGTCTCATGGAGCATCATTATTGGTTTGGCGGTCGATACGTAAAGGCGAAGAATTTTGTTGGCTGAAGTGAGACATCTTCCCGGGTCTTCTGTTTACTAATTCTGGAAGGCATATCCCCAATGATACTGCCTAGAAATGTCGAAGAGGTGTTTTTGGTCTGTACTGAGTTCTTTTTTTGTTAATTTTGGGAAAAGCAACTGGAATAGAGACAAAATTTGTCACAGCAAGAGTTTTGCATGTTTCCATAGATTTGCCTATTGTCGCGGAAAACTCTTGTGGTCCAGGCATGTTTCGGTCCTAAATAAACAGAACCAGGTTCTGACAAGAGCGTAATATGCTCTACTACAGCTGTAGACCTGTAGTATAAGAATTCCCTTTTTTCTCATACATAATAGTCTTGTCATTTCTTCCATCGAAGTAGAGGACATACAAAAATTGCGGTATTTGTGTAGAATCTAGCTGGGACCGTAACTTTTGACGTTTTGTCCTCAGCTTATTCCTGTCGATCACTTTAGCCGGAATATCTTTAGATACAATCCCTAGATCATGAAGCACAGATGACGCAATGACAGCAGCTGACCTATCTGATATTCCTGTCCTCACAAGCAACCGCTAAATGCAGCAAGGATATTTTCATCTAACTTGTCTTGGATGATAAGGGAGTTTTATCATCAGTTGCTTTTAGACGTTTGGCTTCGAGGCTAGCGTAATCGTCATCATCTTCAGGGATATCTTCTAATTGTGAATCAGATCCTAGAATGGCGTTCGCTGCTGAATCTGTAATAGACTTAGAAAAATCTTTAGTTTTACATTATATTGCTTTTGCCTCATGGTATTGCCTTTCATGTTGTTTTTTTCTTATACGCTTCAATTTTCGAATTACAGAAATGTCTATCGACCCTATTGCCATTTTCTTACATACCGTTGACAAAATTCGCTCCATACGAGGAATCTTTAAAGAACACTTGCATTGTTTATAATTCAAACATTTGCATGAAGAAATATCAAACGAAGTACTATTTGTCTGGTCGAAGAAATATTTCCTAATTTTGTTAGCAACCTTTCTAGATTTTGATATTCTTTTAATATTTTTATACTTTTCATTGTAATTTCTTATAAGTCGAAAAATTTCTTGATGACTTATACCACTGGCAAGGAGGATTTCTTCCAAATTCTTGAAATATCGCAAGAAATAATTTCGATGATATCTTTGACTGAAGGATCTTTCTTATTCCCCTTTCACAATAAATATTTTTTGATCCAGAGGAAATGCTTTATTAAATCAGCAAACGTGGGTAAAACTGTCCCAGAAAATGGAATCCACGTGACAACTATGTCATGGTAAAAATAGTTATCAGAATAGAACACGTGCTGCCATCTATTAAAATTAAATAAATTTGCTTTTTATGTAGAGTACGAAAGTAATTTGTAGCGCTAACATCTGACAGTAAAGTTTTAATTAAGTAATTTATTGACTAAATCATAATTAATTACTATTAATTATCATACAATTAATGTATCATTTTAATTAACACATTAATTAATAGAAATTATTTATTAAATAAAAGGACATTTTTTTATATAAAAGGCTATATATAAACATTCTTTTGAGATGTGGAACCTCAAGATAGCAATATTTTGGGCTGAAATTTGGTGACAATTTGTTCTAGTGAGTTTGGCACCGTATAATGACTCAGGCAACATGAATTTTAAAAAAAAGTTTTTTCGCTCCACCCTATTATCCACTCATCTCACCCTTCAAGAGCGACATCCAACCCTCTACTCCCCAGGATCTCGAGACACAGCCCTCTTCAGCTCTTCCGCTCAGTCGTGAAACGAAATCACCGGGCCCACTTAGTGAGGAACGTAACACCCCAACAGCAGCTGAACACCCTTCCAGGTGTGCTCTACTTAACAGATCCTTCGATTATAGCAAGTTATAGTTTCATCATTAAATTTTATTTGTTATCTAAATACTAATGCATTCAGCCACTTATTTATTATTTTTAAACCTAACCTTCTGTATCTAAACTAAATGGAGTCAATGATAGTGTGACCAATGAAACCCATACACTGCCCCACAATTATATGACATTCACCTTCCAAATCGTAATTTACACAATAAAATGTCTTGCGGGAAATAAGGAGCATTAATAAAACATTTTTACCTAACACCACGGAGGCAACGAAAAGCAAAAAAGCAAAAATGGCATTTATTGCTCTCATCTTTCTTTTGGATAGGTTAAACTCTGAAAATCTCTTGAAAGACACACTCTTTATAACATAAATCATATATTTTTTATTAACAAAATGATTTCGAAATACTTATAATGAAACTTATATCTAATTTAGACTTTTAGGGGATTGTATATTGCAAAATTTATTTTATTCTGAAGCTGATGGAACTAAATATGCTATATATACGTATATATAAAACAGATGTTTAGAATTTGAAGTTGATATAAAATGTTACTATCACCCTATATGTATCCAAGTAAGAAATATCGATTACTTTTTGTTATTACTGCAAATAAAGATTGTTTATTTAGTAATTTAATGGGTTTCCTTTGTATAACGTTACGTTCGACACCGCTGTATTAAGTTTTATCTGGGGAGTTGGACATATTTAAATGAGTTTTTTCACAGAATATATAGAACATAGGAGTGACCATAAAATTGCGACACATTTCAAATTAAATGGTATATGGGATACATTATCTACGAAAATATTTTTTTAATATTTTATGGCTTTAAAAATAATTCAATTCATTTTAATCGAATAACACCAACATTTTATTTCTAAGTAAAGTACAACCAATTATTTTCTCGAATAAATATTAAGCCTCGGTGCAAAATTGCCTAAAATAAAAATTTATAAAAAAGTGACATTTCTCTTTTTTTTTATAAGTAAAGAAAATATTTTCCAAAAAAAACAACTTAATTTTTGCCTTTTGATAAACAAAATAAATTAACAAACTGTCTTTGCACGTTTATGTTATTTACAAATTTTTTTTGTAAAATATATTTCGAAAAAAGAAATATCTCATTTCACTAGTCAAACTATTAAAAAAAAATACTAAAAAGCTGTAAATGACTAATATCAAAATACAGTAATATATTTGAAAATACACTGTAGCAAATTTGAAACAGTTTCTTCAAACAGACATGAAGATATATCCATTTAAACATGAAAAAGTAATTACTTGGAAAATGAGTACCGTATTAAAGGGAGACCTAGAGCCCAAAGGTCGCGCTAAAGTACATTTTCGCCCAGAGGCAGTCCTCGATCTAGTGCTTATAATTCTATTATATTCTAGGTCAGTGGAGTACTGGTGTTTTACTGATGGACAGTTGTTTGTTGCATATTCATGCGTTAAAGATTATTTTGAGCATTGTATTTTATACTCATGATCAACAACAACAAAAAAAGTGTATCAAGAAACTTTATTTTAGAACGTTCGTTGCTATATGTTGAGAAATTTATTAAAATAATATTGTAAAAAGTTCATTACCTATGCTATAAAATATATCAAAATATTAGTGTTGTTCTTGCTTGCTTTTTTACATTGTTTCTCGAAGTAGTATTATAAACATGTTGCAAATGTTATTATATTTCAATTTTGATAATTGTGTGACAGGTATGGCATCGTCAGGCTCCATATCTATAAAAACTATATTTGTACTTTTTTTAATTCAATAAAAATAAATATGTAAAATTTTAACTGAATGAAATACACATAAATAAATGCAACACATTTAATGTGAAATTCTAAAATGGATTAGGAGATTATACAATGAAAAATGCCCCAAAAACTTAGTTTCGAATTTTTCTCTTTCCTGACCTACCTAATGGTTCTGTTTGATGAAAAAAATATTGTTAAAAAATCTCAACGCAATTGTTCATCATCTTCAGGTTCCACACAGAGGTTTAAAAAAAATAATCTCCTAGTCAAACAGTAAAAACATCAATTTATTGTATTTTATATTAAGTTTACAATAGTTTTGTTTCCGACACAAAAACTGTTCTAATTGTTAACAATAAACAATCAAAAAATCATCTTGATCACTCGTCATTTTCAGATTCCACACGAGGTAAAAAAAAATACAACTTTACGTAAAACTTCGGAAGATTGTTTCGGGACTTGATTCCACTGAGAATCCATCCCTGGCATATGCACTACAAGTTCCAATAATACTTGTGTTACCAGTTTGCTCTAGTTTACCAATATGTTTTGTAAACTTTTAAATCAATTTCAGAATAATTGTATTTTTACCATATGCCGCTTTAACATAATTGAATTTTCCTTAAACTTTTTTTGAAAAAAATATTTTTCCATTTAACTTATTATTAGTTGTGTGATGTAATGTACATCAATCAAAAAGATTCGTTAAAAAATTAGTTTTTAGTAGAATTTTAAAGTTTTATTTGAAAACAAAATGGGAATGCTTTGGACTTTCGAAGTAATAAAACTTTACTTGCTGAATTTTTTTGTGTAGGTTCATAACGTTTAGAATGATACTACGAGTAAATTCCAACAAAAACTATACTTTTAGAACAATTACAATTACAACAAACATATTCGTGTTTGTAAACCCATACGAATTAGCTAATATGATGCTAATTATCTAATTAGCATTGGACTTTATTCGGAGTTTATTTTTGTGAGTTCAGTGAGTGTGTGAGTTCAGTGAGTGTGTGAGTTCAGTGAGTGTGTGAGTTCAGTGAGTGTGTGAGTTCAGTGAGTATGTGAGTTCAGTGAGTGTGTGAGTTCAGTGAGTGTGTGAGTTCAGTGAATGTGTGAGTTCAGTGAGTGTGTGAGTTCAGTGAGTGTGTGTGAATCAGAGAGTGTGTTATTTTTGAATGAGTGCTTTCATTCATGAAAGTTTCCGATCAAAGGACACTGGGATAAAAATAGAAGAGTTTGTAGTAAACAATTGTCTTCTTCCACACACTGTATAAAAATTGTACATACAAATTAGTACCTGAACATAATTATTTTTCTTTGAGAACAATTGCATCGTAAATGAGCGATGACGTACTCAAATTTAAGTAACCGTACTTTCTCATGAAGGAGCAGTGTGATTTAATATTGCTAATCTCAGATTCTGTTTAATATATCTTATCAAAGCGACCTGGCAAACTTTAAATTTTTGCACAGAATATTGTTTTCCACATTATTTGATGTCGATAGCTGAAATAGAAACTGAGTTGTCACAATCATATTACTTTCCATTCTTTTGGTACACCTTTTTAACATGTCTTCTGTCTAGAACATCTTCACGTCCCTCTGGTAGTACAACGAATAAGGCATTCTGCTGCGATCCCTGAGGATCTAGGTTCGATTCCCGAGAAGTCTTAGTTGCAATTATCGATGTTTATAGAAAGTGATTTATGAAGGCAGTTTATGTGGGCCATCAAGTGCTCTTTTTTGTTCATTTTTATGCTTTGTACTCATTTTTGAGTACATGTCATTTTTCAGAAACAAAACTTTTGTATTCGAAGCTATATTAAGCATCGAATGTAATCAAAAACGAATGTATTTTACTGATTTGTGAGTACTTCTTTTAACAGTAATATAACATTCAGTTCGTCTACAGAATGGGATGCAAACAATTAATTTTATGAGAGTTTTTAAGTGGCATGGAATGGTCCATGTGTTGCTGAATTAATTTATTGTAATTTCTGCGATTAAAAAATCACTCATTCTAAATTTACATTTGAATAGGTAGGAATTATTTTCACTATATTTTTATTTGTTCCGCAGACGATTTTTTAATTCATTTAAAATTTTTATTTTATGTTCTTATAAAACCAGAAATTGGCATTTTTTGGATTCGAAATGCGTTTTTCTTGTTTACAATTTGTTTATAAAACAGGTATGCAACTTAATTAAATTAACATATAAACATTGTTATTGTAGATGATTGTTGTAAAATTATAAGCTTCCAAATCATATTGAAGCAGAACATTGCCCTCTTTTCTAAAATCGTTAATTTGTTTTCTAATTCCTTATTAATTAGCGCATTAATGATTTGATTACCTATTTACATCACCTAGCAAATCTTTGAAGGAAAAAAATATACATAACATAATTTGTTTCTATATTTTCTCATTGGAATGTGCGCAAATGTTTCTTTTCTATATAAAGCCCATGAATATTTGCAATTAACAGGACTTTTCTAGTTTACATACAGCTTTCACGCAACTCATTATCACATTATCTTTTTTGCAAACTCAAACAAATCGACTTTTTGACTAGATTAAATTCAACCAGTGATACCTTTTGTTGGTAAAGTGTACTCCTTTCAACTAAGTATTGTTTTAAAGGCAGAAGAGACAAAACACAAGTTTAACAATGGGAAATTTATATTTAAATTTCTGATATACCAATATTATTCCACGTTACCCTATTCTTAATCTTCAAGATATACAATATTTAATGTTAATATAATTTGTATTTTGTTGTGTATAAAAAATAAATAGAACACTTCATGATATGCTTATTATTTTATTTCCAATGAAAATATTTTGTCAAATGCATCCAGCAATTCCATAAGCAAGATGCAAAATCCCATCTCGACTGAAAAAAAAAATATATATTATGAAAACTATCAATTTGATTAAAGTATAGTGAACACTTAAAATGCACAGTAATTTAACTGACAACACCATGAAAGAGAATTTGTGAACTTTCTGCCAAATATTATTGACGTGATGCTTATAATAAAATAAAAGAAAATGTGTACTTTCTAGGGGTAAAACCGCTTTTTAATCAAAAGTCAGATTTTGAGTTAAATGCTTTTGAAAGTTTAGTATGGTGTTTCCCCCGGACGTACCAAAAATGTGTCGCTTTTTTTAAGTCTTGAATTATGTTACATTTTGCCTTCTAGAAAAAAAATAAAAGAATAGAAGGAATTAAAAATAATTAAATGTATATTCTTAAAAACGGAGATGAGCAGCTATGTAATTATGTCTCGTGAACGAAGATAATTGACCTTTTTTTACACATTATTTTAGGTCTCATTAACACATTTAATATAAAGAAATTTAAATTTAAAATAGTAGTTAAAATTCCGGTAACTCACAGTTTACTGTTAATTTATTAAAAGTTTCAGCGGTTTCATAAACACGAAATATCTCAAGGCAGTGTTGAACACCCAATTATCTCATTTCTTTGTATTTTAAGAGCAAATACTACAAAAATTCAAAAAAAAAAATATATATATATATATAAAAATACATGAGGACGTGCAGCCATGACTCAAATTCTACAAAACTGCAACAGGGATTTTCCCAATTAGAAGCCTTGAAACCAGCTACACTGGGTTTGACCCATTTTTAAATAATGGAAGTTATGATAATTATGTAATCTTTACCCGTGGGTGTCCCAGCAAAAAAGTAAGCATAAAATTTCATAATTTTTCTGAAATTGAAGGTTTTATGCAGAAAAACTGCAGTTATTTCAAAGATCTATAAAATTTGAATATCCTTCATAAAAACTGTAAAAAACCTTCATAAAAACCTGCAAAAACGTTTAATTTTTAATCATGAAGGGAAAATGCAGATATTTTAAAGGTTTTAAGCAGGAAAATTAAAAAATTCAAAACAACTGCAGTTCTTTGTTTGAATATCCTTTATAAAACCTTCAAAAAACCTTCAATTTGACAATTTTGATGAAGGCTTCGTGCTGACTTTTTTTGCTGGGGTGAAACACCCACTTGCGCTTGCTTGCGGGTTAGCATTTTAATATATAGAAATTTAAAGGTCCCGTTCATTTGTTAAATTTTCATTTGGGTCATTTTCACCTCAAAATTGTTAATTTGCTAAAGTAAATTGTTAATTTGCTAAATTAAATTGTTAATTTGCTAAAGTAAATTGTTAATTTACTATAATAATTTAAGTGTTTACTAATATAAGTTTATCTCTATTTTATGTTTACATTTCAAATAGTTAATTAAATATTAACACATGTATAGATATGTTTGTTAACGTAATGAGTTTCAAGACATAACGTTATCAGAGTGACTCACTGATCTCTAACTGTAACTTTTGGATTGGGCAAGGCAGTTTGTTGACTCGAAGATAATTGAAGATTAAACAAAATTACTTTACATTTCTATCTCTATGTTTGGTATGTTGTTCCTAAAATGTGACGTATTGTAGTGCTTTTGTCTACTTTTTTTTATGTATTTCCCATTAAAACCCATTTTGAACGCTTATTCTGTGAAATCCATTTTAACTAATAATAAGTGGATAAGCAGCAAAAAGAAAAACTATATTTTTGGTGATATACAAATTGAAGCTATATGTAGAAACTTAAATACATAAATATACTTACAATGTCTTTAACGGTTTTTACGATATTTATTGTTAGGGATTTATAAAGGCATTCTTAGTAGGCTAACATCTGCTCTTTTCATTCAGTGTACTAATTTTTGAGTACATGTCTTTTGCGAAATTGAAAGTATTCTGAGACATGATAAACATTGAATTTAAGCAAAAATGAGTTAATTTTATTTATTTTTGAATACTTATTTTTAAGTGTAGCCTTGCCGATCACAAAATGCTCAAAACTGAGAGTGTTACATCATAAAGTAAATGAATCACTCGCCAAGTCTTCATTGTAATTTTGAATCTTGATAAGATGAGTGGGAAAAACACCTTAGAAGACACTTCAAGCCCAACTAAAGTAAAATCATTTGGTTCAGAAAAGATTTACCGCCATCTGCACGCCAAACGAAACATTTTCCTATACTCAATAACTCTTCGATTGATGTCGAGGTTAAAAGACGTAACCCACAAATTACGAGATTGAGTTCTTCCACCCTGACCTTCGAGGTATTTCCACTGAACTCTAACTGTAACTTCTGGAAGGCTCAAAAGTTTTTTCTTAGCCAATGTTCAAGCAACCATACTGTAGGCAAAATTTTTGTAAAAGTGATTTAGTGTTGTTTTTTATTACCATAGAATTGAAATAATATGTATATAAATATCAATGAAATAATTGATATTTATGTACATTATATAATGTAAATAAATAGATACTGTATAAATGTATAGAAAGTGTATAACTATTATATTTTTTTCTTATCGAATTAATTGTTATATTGCCAAACCAATAGTTTTTGCTGATGCTGTTTAACCACTTCGACTTTGACTTGCAAGTGACTTTATATTTTGATATCAGATTGCATTTAAAATGAGTTTCAATATAAAATAGAAAAGAAAACTCTGGCAAAAGCAATACCTTTCGGCTTATTTTAACATGAAAAATATTCGCAGTAGCGATGATAGTGGCGTACAGTTGTTACCCCTTCAATTGGCTTCAAGTCAACACAATGTCTTGCCCAATCCAGAAGTTTCAGTTAGAGGTCAGTGGGGTATTTCTAATCGGAGGATGATTGATTGAATATAACATCGCACAAGAACTACATAATGGGCTATTGGCAAATATCATGAATCATATATCCGAAAGGCAAGCCTCAGAAACACTGCCTCGTAATGCAGTATAGTGAAGACCAAATATATAAGATAATAGTACCTGCATTTTCACTTAACTTATGGTTACCTCTCAAATAAGGTAAAAAAGAGTAGAAAAAGGAATTGTATCAAGATATCAAGATTGGTAGATGCATAAATTATTATTTAACATATAAAATTATTTTAATATTATATTTATCCTTACTGCTCGGGAACTGTGGAGTACTTAGCCTAATATTGGTCCTAATAATCCTCCTAACAATCCTCCTCCTCCTCCTCCTCCTAATAGTCCACCTAAGATTCCACCATCTCCACTTCCTCCGCCGCCTAAACGGAATATTTCTTTTTGAAATATAACATTTTAAAATACAACATATATATATATATATATATATATATATATATATATATATATATATATATATATATATATATATATATATATATATATATATATATATATATATATATATATATATATATATATATATATATATATATATATATATATATATATATATATATATATATATATATATATATATATATATATATATATATATATATATATATATATATATATATATATGCAATTGATTTTTTGTCCGGCAAAAACTAAACATTAATTTGAATGGTGTTTAGTTACTCAGAACCATGTGATTTTATTTACACCAACCAAGCTTTACAATTTAAAATATAAATTTCCGACATTGAACTAAAGTATCCCACCCCCGTTTCTCCAACCCTACTGCATAAAAAATAATAAACAAATCTACATTAAATACATATATAATATCCCGGAATCTTCAGATATCACGTATTATATTGATACCCAGAACATAATTTTTCTGCATTACATGATACTCAAACACTGTACTAAATTTGGAAAATACAAAAAAGGGGATTGCAGTAACTCTCATCTATTCTGTATGTCAAATCTGCTTTCGGCTCAGACTGCCTTAAAATACCTTCTATCACTGATTTTTAGTATTAATGTACAAAAGCTTAAAAACAAGATATATATTATTTATGTTTTGATATTTAGATATCGTTATAAAAATAATTATTATACACATTCTGCATATTCAAGATGTGGCTTTAAAACACTCCAACAAAATGGTAAAATTACCTACTTAGATTTTGGTGATACACTTCTTTTTATAAATCCCAACATTAAATTCGCCCATTTACTTACTGTCCCACATTGATGTTCCCATTTAAAATCCCTATTTCTGAATAGATAATATCACTAGACATGTGCAAAACCTCATAATTTGTAATATTAAATTACATAACCCAATAAATAGCCTATTCTAGAATTATAGTTAAATCGACCAGAAATTGATTTTCCCGTTCTCTGCTATTTAAGGTGAAAATAAGTTTTTAATCGTCCGCAAAGATACTAACTATACTTGCAAGTTTTCAGCCTTTCTTTAACTATTGTATAATTTACTATAGCAAAACACTCCGAATAATTTCATTGCGAAATATTTTCTGAAAATTATAATTTAGGATTAAATTTCTCAGAAAATTGGAATATATCACTTCGTCGTAAGAAACATCCAAGAAGGCGGAATGGCAAGGATTGAGCATAAAAATATTTGTTTATCAAAGCAGATTCCGATTCAAATATAAAATGTGTAATATCATCGTGCCAATCATCATCATCACTGTATTTAGTTTAGTTATACTTAGTTAAGAATGGAAACATTGATAATAAGCTATGACACCATTTTAATATTATGTGGCGTTCTCTTATAAAATCAGTACTCTCATCTTGACGTAACGTGGATTGTGTCTTAACTCTATTGTTGGTAACTCCTAATACACAAGAGTTTTAACTCTTAATACACGAGTTTTCCACATAATGTTAATATTAACAATTTTCTGACATGCAGTCTCCTTTGCAAGTCAAATATTTAAATCCAAGCAAACCTTTTCCAGTAGCCTAACATCGACTCAATCAAAAAAATAGAACATTTTTCAATACGAAAGCACGTGAATGTTTTTCTGTTAAAAAATAACCTAACCTACAGTATTGGCCATATAGAACCGTTGCTGAAAACTTTCTATTTTTTGTAAGTTTGTGTTTAGATGGAAAATCAAAATGAAGTAATTACAACTTTATGCAATGTTCATTTTTTAAATTAATGTACAGATTTTTTTTTTATTTGTTACAATATGTAAGTATTATACAATTATTTTTCAAACACACCGCTACTTACCACCTGTGAGACCTGTAAAATAGAAAAATCAGGCATTAAAAATAAATCATCAGATCTAACACTTGATATTATACATCTTGGTATACATACGTCTTTGTAAAATTATGTGGTCAAATTGGCTACGGCTACTACAGTAAAAAATTATCTATATAATAATAATATTTATATTTTATTTTCATTTTGTTTAATACATGAGTACGTGTAGAATAAAATATGACTACTTCCATTTTTGGATAAGTGTAAATTATTTAGATTTTGACGATTTTGTACATGCATGTAATAAATCCTATAGACCCTAAATACTAAAAGGAAATCACCTGATACTTGATTTTAAAATATCACTGAAACTAGGATATATGTTACAATTTAAAAATAAAATTAAAATAACAATTATCCGATTTTTAATATGATTAAAAATTTTTATTTAAAACAAATTTATTTCAAAAACTAAAAAATATAAATTATACTATACTGAGTGAAAATTGGATATTAAATTTTTTTTTATCATGTAACGAAAAGTTAAGCGATTTTTTAATATATACTGATCTTAATTATAACATATTAAAAGTTTGGTATTTATCTATAGTAACTGGAATTCTCTCACATACTTAAAAATACGTCAGCAGCTAAGACTTCAAAAACCTTAACATACACATTTCCCCCCGCAATTTGTATGTCCTCAGCATATATATGACTGGACAAATATCAGTCCTAATTCTTTATTTCTATGCAGCTGAAAGTCTTCAACGCTATGCAAAATCGTATATTTTCGTGATCTTTAGATATTTTCGTTTTGAAACATTTTTATGGGTTTAAAATACTGAGATTTCTTTTAAAAAAGCCGTTTCATTGTAAAATATAACCTAGAAAACGAAATGACAGTTGACAGGAGTGAGCACAAAAAATATGAGTTTTACCACATAATATTTGTATTCCGTTTAAAAAACAGTTTTCTAAAATAAACGATTCAAATACCGTTTCTACTTAATTGTATACTGTCCATAGAGTAATGATACAAATAGAGGAATAAAAATGCTGATTTCCGTGTGTCCATCATTGAAACCACGTGATAGGTGGAAATGCCAATTCATTCATGCGCCAATATTACTTGGCAGGCCTTGGCGACTTTAAGAACTAAACGAGTTTGAAGTTTGTAATATGGTTTTGTGTTTAATTTTGTATTTAAATGTAGTTTTTTTTGGAACGAATGGCACAATTTAAGGGAGTTTAACAGATATATTAAGGAGATTTTTCTTACTTAGTAGTTTTGAAATAATTGCATTACGTTTTTATGTAAAAAATTTACCATAAGCGAAGTTCTTTCAATTGTTATTTTGTATACTTCAATAAGAAAATATAAACAATAAAACCTGAGAAATATAAAGAGTTTCGCTTCTTCGAGTATTGAACACAAATAAAATATTTTCGTTTCGTTAATGAAGAGGAAATATTTAGCGCATATTGTTTGAAAATAAGTCAATACCTACATATATGTTAAGAAGTTGAATACGGACAGAACTCTTTATCACCAAAAAAGAAGAAAGTGCGCCAAATTTGAAACTCCTGCAGATGTCTGAACGCCAAATGTGGCAGCGATATAACCACGTAATGTGAGTTTTTCTTTTCAATGTTGACACCGCGGCCTTATGAGAGTCTGGTATTGAAGGCGCTCTCTATTTAATATTACAACTCTCTGATACTGTCATGGAAAACCCAGTCTTTTTTATACACATTCCCTACAGAAAATAAGCACATTTAAATCCAAACAAACTTTGTCCACCTGCCAATTCAGGACTTTGGGCTTTGATTTTTAGCCAAACGAAAAATCGGAATTCTAAGCGCGACTTGAACCCATTTCTCTTGGTCCGAAGTCCTAAATGAATACTGTTTGCGATAGATAAGTGTTTCGAGTGTACTGCTAAACTGCGAAATGACTCATTGTATGACCAACCATGTTGCTGATTACGGCACGCGCTTTCGAAACTTAAATCGGCATTTAATGTTTTTATGTTTATTTCTATTACTTTAAATTTCTCTTTTTAGACGCGATTTTCCCTATACACTGCAAAAAACGTACTTAAAAATGAGCACTTGAACCTACTCGTTTTTCTTTGAGTGCAACTGCAGCGATGACACACTTAAATTTAAGTAACCGTACGTTTTCAAAAATCAATTGTGTGATTCAATATTGCTCATTTCAGATTATGTTCAAGCCATCAGCTCTAATAATAATGATATCAGAAATAATAAAGTAAAAAGTATCCTACACAACCTTAAGGTTACTAAACGTACTAAAATAACTCCACATTTCTCTAACAAGGGGAATTTTGACTTCTTAAAATTGTCGACAGAAATAGTTCGAACAAATGTGTTTATGTGTATATTGCAAATATGTTTTATGTGACTTTAATATGCAAACTAATGATATGTTCCTGAAAATTAACTAGGGTGCCATAAGTTGTGAAATATTTTTTTAATGCATTATTTTACAAGTTATAAAAGTTATTGTAATCGCAAGTTTATTAAATATAATTTTTTTTAAATGCATGCATAGATTACATTTTATTTTATCTGTTACTAAATGCAAGTATTATACAATTATTTTTCAAACACACCACTACTTACCACCGGTGAGACCTGTAGATGCAAAAAGTCATACATTGAAAATATACCACTACTTCAGAAGATTGACATTACACAAATTGAAACCAGTTAAGAATAAAATAATTAAAATATATACACTAAGTATTGCATATGAAAATAAATCTATTGACAAAATTTGAATGTATAATAATAAATAATATATATAGATTGTATATAGATTGAAACAATGGAAATTTATTTTAATATTATGTAACCTATGGGGAGCATTCTGATTGGTTGATCAGGAAATATCGACAAAATGTCGCCAAATAAATAACAAATATCGCCAAACGAATAAAAAAAACGCCAAATTAATAAAAATGTCGTCAAATGAATAATAATGTTAACAATTGATTACAAAATTTTGCCAAATGAACTAAAGTATAGTCATATATGTAAAAATAAAATAAAAATGGCGAAAAAATAATAAAATTAAAGTCCAAGTGATTAAAATAGGATTGGGTAACGGTATATATTGCACTACAACAACTATTATAACGATATTTGGCATGGCGGTACATTTTAAGCCAAAACTGTCCACTAAGAAATTTTTTTCAAAAATTCAAACTTTGCCAAAAGAAAATTAAAAAACTGTTTCATTATGAAATAACGTGTATCTCTTGAAGTGAAAAACCCTGCTAAACTATCGATGTTAACAAGCATTGTCAACTAAATATTCAAAAGGTTTCAAAAGAAAGATATCAGGAAAAAATATAACTTTTTTTTCCAATACAAAGCACGTAAATGCGTAAAGGCGAATAAATAATCAAATCTATCATTTTTATCATATGCAATAGCTGAAGAAACCGTTTCTATTTTCTGTTCGTGTTTGTTTAACTTGATCGCTAAAAAGTAGCAATTACAACTTTAGTCAATATTATTTTTTTGAATACACACATTAATTTTGCTACAAAGAGAAAGTATTAATCAATTATATTTTAAACATATCAATACTTACCACCAACAGTATCTAAAGCACCTGTAAATTCAAAAAGACACGCATTAATAATATACCATTACGTCTGACCACACATTACACATATATTAATACCAGTTATCGATTAAATTAATATATATATTTATATATATACATATATATATATTTAAATCAATAAGAGTGAAAAGTTCACCTAACCGGGAGTCGAACCCGGGACTCCTTGCTTACCGCACAAAGGCTCTACCATTGAGCTATCCGGACTACGCCAAGCGTCAGAAACTTTTCAATAAGAACACAGATCGGAAGAGTAGACACATACAAACACAACACGAACTCCTGTGAAGCCCTTAAGCTGCATTAACACAAGTTTACTCTTCCGATCTGTGTTCTGAGTGAAAAGTTTCTGAGTGTTGGTGTAGTCCGGATAACTCAGTGGTAGAGCACTTGTCCGCTGAAAAGGGGTCCCGGGTTCAACCGCGGCTAGATGAACTTTTCACCCTTATTGATTTTAAAAATAAATAATTGCAGTTCCTTGTGTTATTGCAGGTTTCAGCGTTTCGTAGAAATATGAATTATGTGTGTCTGTTCCATGATTGCTGATATATATATATATATATATATATATATATATATATATATATATATATATATATATATATATATATATATATATATATATATATATATATATATATATATATATATATATATATATATATATATATATATATATATATATATATATATATATATATATATATATATATATATATATATTTAAAATAAATCAGCAGCTAAGCATAAACGAACTTTAACAATTTTCACCCCAGCATTTCATATGTTCTCGTCATAATTATAACTGCACAAATATCAGTTCTTAAACTTTTTTTTCTTTGTAGCCGAAAGTTTTCAACTATATGCAATATTCTCTATTTGCGTAATATAGCGAAGGCATAAAATATTTTCGTTGTGAAATATTTTATGATATTAATTTTAGGAAATTTCAGAACATTTCAAAAAATCACTTCATTGTAAAACATAGCCTGGGAAGCGGAATGGCAGATGAAGCGATTGAACTTAAATGAGTTTTGGTAAAACTACATGGAATCTGTGGTAGCATTGTAAAATGGCGAAACTGAGCGCCGAATAATAATTGCAGCTAAATAGGTAACACATTTTTGTGCAAGGTCGTAATAAATTGTAACTATGTACACGCCTTCCATACAACGTCGAAGCACGCATTTAAATCCAAGAAAACCTTATTTCTGGCAGCCTACTCATGCCTTTAAGCTTTTTATTTAGCCAATTGTAAAATCGAGAGACTACCGGCACGACATGAACCCATTTTCTTTTGTTCATAAGTACCACCGAGTTAAAGCTTTCATTCTTATAAGATTTTTGTTTTTCTTGACAACTTATCAAATGGAATTTATTTTAATATCAAAAAGAGCAAATGGCAATTTCTGTCAGAATTGGTGATTTTTAGTCTGCATGTCCAATTTCAGTTTTAATGGATATACATTTTAATAATGTATCAAACGTACCGCCTGTTAATCCGTCTGTTAATCCGTCTGTTAATCCTCCTGTTAATCCGTCTGTTAATCCTCCTGCACCACCTCCTGGAAATGACAAATGTCATACATTACTGAAATTGTATCATTACTACTACTTAACTATATTGATTCTCCTTATTAATTAAATTAACTATTCTTTATCAAGTACAATATATCAAACGTAGAATGCTATATAAAAGTTGTTGAATAAATACTATTAAAAGATTTTTTTTTAATTCGTACTATTCTAACGCTCATATGAACTGAAACATGTGAACGTTTTACTTACATATTTATAGAATTACTTTTATTACCTAATATGTTGTTCATATTACAAATAACAAAATAAAACATATTTCTACAACTCGACTATTTCCCAGTACATTTTCAAGCATTTTAAAATGTCATTGTTAGGTTATTGTCGAATTGATAATCTCCACAGGGAGTTACTTTACTATTCCTGCTCAACAAATTTCACATTTGAAAAAAGCAGCATATAGAACGAAAGAAGACAATAATATACAAATACAAATAATGTCGACCAACACTGTATATATTTTCCCAGCAAGGTTTGTCATGTCAATTTATCATCTTCACGATTCCCCAATGACGATTCAATTACTACAACTATTAAAACTACCCAATCTTGAAGAAGTAACAATATACTCAGACAAACTATTCCACTTGTCTGCAACCCTACTTAAAAAATAATGCTTTTTAACATCCCTATTAAGCTGTGATTTGTATAATGAGAATTATAAATGAAAATTAATAAATTGCGACCTTTAATCGCATTGGATATTAGTGATGTGTTGTTTATTATTTGATTTGTTACGAGGTGGAATTATTATTCAATTATATTTTAAACACATCAATACTCATCGCCTACACCTGCAATAGCAAAAAGTCATGTATTAAAAATACACCATCACATCTAACCTTTGACATTACATATCGTGGTACCAGTTATAAAATTGTATATATATATATATATATATATATATATATATATATATATATATATATATATATATATATATATATATATATATATATATATATATATATATATATATATTACTTATAAATTAATTATAACTTTGATACTTATCCATAATAACTGAATTTTCGTGCAATCTTAAAAAAAATCAGCATTTTTTTCCCGGCATTTTGTATGTCCTCATCATAATTATGACTGCACAAATGTCAGTTCTCAAACTTTATTTCTATGTAGCCGTAAGTTTTCAATTATATGCAATGTTCTATATTTGCGTAATATAGCGAAAGGCATCACTTATTTTCGTTGGGAAATAATTTATAATAATTATTATCCTCAGAAAATTTCAAAAAATCACTTCATTGTAAAACATAGCCTGATAAGCGGAATGGCAGATGCAGTGATTGAACATAAAAATATGTGTTTAGCATAACATAATCCGATTGCTTTAAAAAATATGTCTCTGAACTATTTCTTTAAATAAAAGATTCAATCACCGTTTTTACTTAAATGTATGCCGCCATGGCTCATCCAAACTCTCTTGTACTGTTAAATATTTCAGATCAACGATGTACCATATATTGGTGCAAAACGGAGGTCTGCAACAAATTATTCCATAATGGTGGAATCTAGGTTGAACCAAAAATCCTATATCGAAAAAATGCGGAGGTTCCACCTATAATTGGTTCAACCTCCGCAAACGAAATTTTCGGTGTCTCTACAACAACAAACCGAGGAATCATATCCAAGAAAGACAACGATAAACAAGGACCTCCTTGGCTCAGTGGTTAAAGGCATTCAGCTATGAATTAGAGGATCCCTAGTTCGATCCTGATCGGTGGACTTGACAAAGAAAAGTAAATTTTTAGAAATAATTGAAATGAGATAGGGTTGTCAGCTTCGCAACTATAATATAGATAATAAAATACTAAGAAAACTTGAATTTTGAGATGGATTCAACTTTATGAGGTTTGGTGCAACGTTTCACTACTAAATAGTATTCGTGCTAGAGGCGTAACTAATAGTATATATATATATATATATTATTGGTTGCAGTTAAATAGGTACCACATTTTTGTGAAAGGTCGTAATAATTGTAACTGTGTACACGCATTCCCTACAACGACGAAGCACATATTCAAATCCAAGAATTTTTTTTTTAGCAGCCTATTCATGACTTTGGGCTTTTTATTTAGCAAATCGCAAAATCGAGAGACACCCGGTACGACTTGAACCCATTTTCTTTTGTTCCGAAGTCCTTAGTTCATGCGGTTAGAGATAGATCATCACATCGAGTGTAATGCTGGACTGCGAAACTTACTCAATGTGTGAACGGAATTTTGCTGATTATGGAACGACCTTTTGAAACTTAAATCACCATTTTCTGTTTTCATGTTTATGTGTATTCCTATTACGTATTTTTTTTTATTATAGTGATTGTTGGATTTTTAATTACTTTTGTTTGCATTTTTTTCCGTGAGGTGTCAGACCCTATTTGACTGACACTTTTTTTTATTTTTTTTTATTTTTTATTTTTTGAAATTACAAATTTTTTATTGCATCTGGCATTGGACAAATATTTTTTCTTTAGGATTGTTTTGTATTCGATTCGGTGGTCACTTGTATTTGGCCTCCTGCATATTACTTTTTCTCATTTTGAAATGTTGCATTTTTCTGATGTGGTGTATCTTACTTCGTAACGATTAACAATAAACAAATTGTTTGACATATAGCCATCGACGCGCCCTAGTTTTTCACCGCAACAGCTGCGCTCACTGATATTGTTTCTTATACTTATGTAATTTCTTATATTCATGTTATTTTTTATACCCACGTTCTTGTTTCTGAACATATTGAAATCCGTATTTCGTTTTCTTTAGCGTACTTAACGACATATTTTAAAAATTAATTATACTGCTATTTGATCATTATCTATAAAAAAAATTAACATAATTTTTTTTTTAATATTTATTTAGGTAGGGGGACCCAAGCTCCAAAATCCGGAAAAATTGCTAATTTTTTTTCTTCATAAAACGATGCCGAACGTACTTAAGAAGGTGTGTACAAAATATCAATACAGTAAAAAAAACAGAACATATGTTGTTTTAGATGTTTATATACCATTTATCATCTTTCTACATACTTTCGTCTGCAACAATCGTCATTTACTCAAAATATATTTTTTTAAATTTTGGTCACGTTGAAAATGCTAAGGCTTTGTTAATAATTAACTTAAAACTAAACTGTCAATAGTTTTTGAAGCTCTAATATCTGTTTTATAAACGTATGTATAGCTTGTTAAAATTAAGTTATAAATTATTTTTTTACAAATTATTAAACATAAAAAATTGAATATTTTTTGGGTTTTGAATTTAAATAAGTTTTTGAAGAGAATAAAAACACAAATCTGCAGAAATATATTCATACGTTTGTAGTATGTACTTTGACGTTATTTAATCAATTAAAAAACTAATTATACTGTTATTTGATCATTATCTATAAAAAAATTAACATAAAAAAAATTATATATTTTTTTAGATTAACTCAGTTAAAATAGAGTGTACCATATCACAAAGCATTATCAACTAAATATGCAAGAAGTTTTAAGAACAAGATGCAAGAAAAATATTTTTTTTTCAATACGAAATCATCACGTAAATGCTTTAAATTAAAAAATACACAAATTAATCATTTCTATCATATAGAATGGCTAAAGAAAACATTCCTATTTTTGTGCGATTTTAGTTTAATTGAATAACAGAAAAGTAGCAATCAGAACTTTATTTAACATTCTTAGTTTTTAATTCTGCAAGCTTATTTTTTTACTTGATTTGTTACAAGGTGTAAGTATTACTCAATTATTTTTAAACACACCACTACCCTACTTACCGTTTAAGATACCTGCAAAACAAAAAAAAAACATGTATTAAAATAAACCATCAGATCTAACCATCAGATTTTTTAAAAAAATTTCAATTTACCTCAAACATTAACACTTGACAATACACATATTGGTAAACGCTTTTTTTTAAATTATGTTGACAAATGGGCTACGCAGCGCTACATTAAAAAGTTATATATCTAATAAAAATTTAGATTTTATTTGCATTTTTAATACGTGCGTACATGTAGAATAAAATATGACTACTTCCATTTTTGGATAAGCGTATATTATTTAGATGTAGTTGATGTTGCATAAAAATTTAATAAATCCAATATATCCTATATAGCGCAAATCAATCCCGGATACTTGATTTTAAAATACTATTTAAACTAGGAGATATGCTACAAATTCAAAATAAAATTTAAATAATAATTACCCGAATTTTAATTTGATTAAAACATTTAATATAAAAAAATATATTTCAAAATCTTAAATACATAAATTATACTATATTGAGGGCAGTTGAGTGAAAAATGGATATTTAATTTTTTTTTTATCATGTTACAAAAAGTTATTTACTTATTTTGAATAAATAATATTTTAATTATCTATGTATGACGTTTCTATGTAATTATATACCATCATGGATCACCCAGTGTTTTTTACACACATTCCATACAGACAG